>RJWM01030834.1:0-23041 GCA_004363535.1 Dasyprocta punctata
GATTTGGGCTGGGCTGCGTACCTCTGTGTCCTGCGCGGCTGGCCGGCGTTTCCCTGAGGTTCGCGGCGTGCAGGATTGCGGGACCGATTGGCTGGGTCCCGTGCACAGCAAGGAAGGACAGCCTCCCAGGGTGTGCAGGTGGAGTCTCCTCCTTTACTGGGTGGGGGCGAAGGCCTCCCGGTCCCAGGGAGCTGTGCTGGGCACCGCGCGGGACGCGGACCCGACCCTGGTTCTGTCCGCAAGCTCGGCCCAACAGCTATCTATAGTAGGGTTTTTAAGGAAGCTAAGGTCCAAAAATGATTCCCTCTTCTCAAGTATAGATTGAGGTCCTGATTAACAGAGAACTGGTGGACTACTTACTGTTCTATATGTTACATAAATAACTAGCTGCATTGGTAAAAGAATTTCCCCTCAGCAGCTGCTTATCTGGGTATCTAAAAACCTAGCTAAGAAGACCTATCCTAGTCCAGATAATGGCAATAGAGATGCTTAAATAGAGGTATCTGTAACATAAGACTAAATATAAAGAATTTTCACTTAGGAGCAGGTAGAGTCAGGTACTGAACATTAAGAAATGCCAGCTAAGGTTTTGCATCAAGGATTGATACTAAGTAAAAATAGATCATATTAAGCTGGGAGTGGTGCTCCAGTTACCTAGAATACAAGGATACAACGTAAGAAACCAGTATTCTATAACACTATGATGAAGATATCAGTTATGCTGAAGAAATATAAGGTGATCTTCCCAAAATTATATAAGAATCCAAAAAGAAACATTAGAAGTTCTTAGAGTTTTGTACCATACCACCTCAATATATATTGACTTTGTTGGGACCCTATCAAAATAACTCCTGAGGAGATAGTTTGAATCAAAACTTTTAACATGGCCTGATCGAACATGCATTTTGCAAATTTAATTAAGGATTAGAATTGCCATGAACATGCTGGGCTCAATCAGTCCAATAGCTTGGATATGGTTTGATATGCCCCCAAAATGTTCATGTGCTGGAAGCTTGGTCCCCAGTGTGGTACTGTTGAGGTTATGGAACCTTTAAGAGGTGAGGCCTAATGCAGTGAAATTAAGTCGTGGACATTGCCTTCAAAAGAGATTAATGCTTTTCTCACTCAGTGAAATAGTTTTTGTGAGAGTGTTATTACAAAGCAAAACCATCCATGTACTTGACCCTTTCTGCATGTGACCAGTTGGCATTTATTTCTCAGCCATTTGTTACATAACCAGTGGGGTTGTCACCAGATTCTGAGTAGATGGGGTCACCCAAATGTGGACTTCCACCTTATGAAATGAAGAACTATATAAATCCGTTTTCTTTATAAAGTAGCTGACCTCAGATATTTTGTTATAATCACACAAAATGAGCTAATAAAATCCTTTAAAATAAATTGAACAATATATTTCAGTGACCTAGTTCATGGATTTCCATCAAACAGACCTGAGAGTAAGTTTCCTTGATATACATGCCATCTTCCTGAACACCCAATCCCTTAATATGTAAAATGGCAGGAATTATAATACCAACCTAATAAAATTGTCATAGGAATTTAAAAGATTATGCAATATATAAATCACTAACTGCAGTGATTTGAATATGATAAACATCCAATCAATGATAATAACTATTACCTTCCAAATGATATCTTTACTTTATCACAAAATATATAAAACTTAGCTAATATTTATATATGCAAACATTGAAAAGACAGAATGTCATGAATCTGTATCCATGGTGCTTATATCTGATTTAGGATGCCATCTTGCAAGACTATAAATAACACTGTTATCCCCAAAGAACCAGCTTTGTAAAACTTAGTGGTATAAAGTTAGTGAAATAGCTAAGCATAGCAGTGCATGCTTTTATTTCCAGCACTCTGGAAAGATGAGACAGGACAACTGCAAGTTTCATCCCAGTCTGGGCAACTGAGTACTTAGTGAGACCCTGTCTTAGAACTTAAAAAATTTAGAAAGGACTTTCAGATGTAGCTCAAAGCAATTGTCATGGGTTCAATCCCCAAGACCACAAAAAAGTTGTTGGAGCAGCTCAAGACAGTGATTATACTGCCGGCCTAGTAATCCTTAAATTGTACAGCTTCCAATTTGTGATGGAGTATATACATGCTTAAGACAAATAAAATCATAAAACAAATACTGAAGACTAAATTTAAGGAAGCTGTGCAGCACTTGGCCATGCGCTACCTTAATTACTCAGTGTTTCCTACTTCATGAGCTTCTTCTGGAAGTTCTTTCTTCAGCAACACCAATTCATCCTGTTTTGGTGTCCATTTCTATCTAGCATACAAATAAAAAAGAATGTTTTCATGATGTAGCTCCCTTCCTGTTAATGATGAAATTCTCTGCTCCTTATCACAGAAAAACTCTTCAAAGTTGCATCACTCTATCTATTTACTTGCTTTCTGAAGTTGACTGGAATTAGTCTGTTCCTGAAATTCCACAAAAACTACTCTGCCAAGGCAATTAATGACATCTGTATCACCAATAGGTAGAAACCTCTGTGTGCTGGGCAGCATTCAACCTGATGAATCTGTCACTCTTCCTCTTCTTTAAACACATTGTTGTATAATTATTCCATTAAAAATTTCTATCACACTTTATAAAGATACACAAAACAGTGATCGCTTCAGCAGCTCATATACTAAATATTTAGAATGATACAGAGAAGATTAGCATGGACCCTGTGCAATGATGACATGCAAATTTGTGAAGCATTCCATATTTTTTAGGAGCTGAAAAGGACAAAATGAAAAAGCAAAATGCAATCTCAAACCCCCTCTGGAATAAGTATGGGAGTTATCAAAATAGAGGATATTGAAAGTCACATAACAAAAATTTCTGAAAAGATAGCAAGTGAAGTAAAGAAACAAATTCATCATGCCATAGAGGAAACCAGATCAGAAATAATCTCTCAGGTAAAGGAAGAAACAACAACATTAATGAAGAAGTTGCTCAGCATAACTAGAGAAGAAATTGATTTTTAAAAATGCTAAAGTACAGGGGCATGGGAAAATGATGGCAACCTTGAATGTACAACAAAGAAAAGACATAGAAAGCATGGAAAAAATTCAAAGAGATATCCAGGAAAAATTCCATTGAAAGTAAGCAAAACTACATGGACAAAACTGAAGAGCAACTTTCAGACCTCGAAGACAGGATCACAGTTAGTGATCATGTAAGGAAAGAACACTTAAAAATAACAAGGGACCATGAAATAACAATTCAGAAGCTCTAAGATGATGCAAAGAAAAACAATATAAAACTGATAGGTGTCAATGAAAACACAGGAGTCAACACAAATGACATTAAAAAACTATTTGCAGAAGTAATAGAAGAAAATTTCCCAAGCATGGGACAAGAATCCGAAATACAGACAAGTGAGGCATACAGAACTCCAAACAGCCATAACCAAAATAAATGTGCACCCAGACATATAATAATCAAGATCCCAGAAATTCAGCATAAAACCAGAATACTAAAACCTGTAAGAGAAAAGAAACAGATCAACAATCAAGGAAAACCCATTAGAATCATGGCCGACTTCTCAACACAAACCCTCAAGTAAAGATTGGAGTGAAGTATTTCAAGCCCTGAAAGAAAACAATTTTCAACCCAGATTGGTGCACCCTGCAAAACTCTCTTTCAAAATTAATGGAGAAATAAGATACTTCCATGTCAAAGAATAAATGAGGAAATTCATGTCCACAAAACCAATCCTAGAAAGAGTACTGAAAGATATTCCAGATAGAGATAAAAATGACCACAATTCTCAGAAGACCAACAGAAACAAACCACCAGGCAGGGCAACAAATTAAACAAGGATAAAACAGGGAACTAACAACAGGAAAGCAACATGATGAAGATAAGCCAATATGTATCAGTTCTAACCATCAATGTAAATGGCATCAATTCACCAATTAAAAGAAATAGATTGGCAGAATAGATCAAGAAACAAGATCCAACAATATGCTATATACAAGAAACATGTCTAACTCAAAAAGAAGCTGATAGACTGAAAGTCAAAGGATAGAAAACAATATTCCATGTGACAGAAACGCAGAAAAGAGCAGGAATAATTAGTCTGCTTGCAGACAATGTGAACTTCAAACCAAATATGATCAAAAGAGATGAAGGTCACTACATACTCGTTAGGAGAAAAATTCAAGAGGAAGAGATAACAATCATAAAATATATATGCATCAAATAGGAAAGCACCATACTGTGTAAGACACATAATAATAGACATGAAAAATCAAATATGAAATAACACAATTATAATGGGGGGCCCCATTGTCACAAAAAGATCAACTAGATAAAAATTCAGGAAAGAAATAACAGAACTGACTCAAACCTGTGAGTAAATGGACTTATTAGATGTTTACAGAGTGTTCCAACCAACAACATCAGAATAAACATTCCTCTCAATGGAACATGTTATGTTCTCTAAAACAGAACACATATTAGCCCATAGAACATGCTTAAGTAAATGCAAAATAATTGAAATTATCCAATGCATATTATCTGACCATAGTTCACTGAAATTGGAAATTAATTGCAAAAGAAACTGCAAAAACTAAACAACACTTGGAAATCAAATAACACCTTTCTGAATGACCAATGAGTCACATATGAAATTAAAAGAGAAATTAAACAATATCTACTATTCCACAAAAGTGCAGATACAACATAACAGAGCCTGTGGTATGCAGTGAAAGTGGTTGTAACAGGGAAATATATAGCGATGATTTCTCATGTCAGGAAAACAGAGTGAGGAAAAATAAACTACCTAATGCTGCATATGAAAGTCCTAGAAAAAGAAGAACAAGTCAAGACAAAAATTCATAGAAGGAAGGAAATTTTAAAGATCAGAGCACAAATCAATGTAATTGAGTCTAAGAAAACAATACAAAGAATTAATGAATCAAAGAGTTGAGTAATGAGTAAACAAAATTGAAAAACTGTTAGCCAAACTTATCAAGAAAAGAAAAGGAAAAACTCAAACTCATGCAATGAGGAATAAAAAGGATGAAATTACTACAGATCCTATGGAAATTCAGAAGACCATCAATATCCACTTCAAATATCTTTACTCACATAGGCTGGAAAACAGAGAAGAAATGCACAGATTCCTGGAATATATGAATTACCAGAGCTGAATCAAGAAGATATAAAAATTTTGAATAACCCAATATCAGTTACTGAAATTGAAAATGTAATTAAAAACTTACCAACAAAGAAAAGTGCAGGTCCTGATGGATTCACAGCTGAATTCTACAAGACATTTAGAGAAGATTTAATACCAATACCCCTCAAACTCTAATAAAATTGAAAGGGAAGCAATTCTCCCTAACACATTCCTAGAGGCAAGTACTACACTGATCTCAAAACCAGAGAGAAACTGAATCAAAAAGGTGAAGTACAGACCAATCTCCCTAATGAACATAGTTGTAAAAATTCTCAATAAAATACCAGCAAACAGAATGCATCAAATCGTCAAGATTATTCACCATGACCAAGTGGGATTCATCCCAGGAATACAAGGATAATTCAAATATGCAAATGAATAAATGTAATACACCACATCAAAAGAGCAAAAGAAAAAAATCACATAATCTTCTCAACAGATGCAGAAAAACCTTTTGATAAAATCCAACACTCATTCATGATAAAAAAAAACCTTACAGAAAATCAGATTACATGGTCTCTATCTCAATCTGATGAAAGACATATATGATAAACCAACAGTCAGCATCATACTAAATGGACAAAAATTGAAACCTTGCACTCCAAAATTAGGAACAATGCAAGAATATCCACTATTACTACTCCTATTCAATATAATTCTGGAATAGTTATCCATAGAAATTAGAAAAGAGAGAGAAATAAAAGGAATAAGGATAGGAAAGAAGTTTAATAATCATTGTTTGAAGATGACATGATATTTTACACAGAAGACCCAAAAAACTCCAACAAAAGACTACTGAGTTAATAATCAAATTCAGCAGTATAGCTGGATACTCGTAAATCAATAGCATTCTTGTACACAGACAAAAAACTCACTGAGAGAGAAATTATGGAAATAACACCTTTCATAAAAGCATCCAATGCAACTTGAGACCACACTCATAAATGAAATAATTCAGACGTATATGTGTAAAATTCATGTTGTCTCACTAGTGTTAAAAGCTGAAAGAAATAGCATATGTGGATGTATATGTGTGTGTATGTATTTATGTATATAAAAAGTTAGATAAGATAGTTATACTACTGATTTCCCTGAGGTCACTGAAGAGAAAGATTTGTGCTGGTATTATTCGGACAACTGAATGCAGATGTGTTGTGCTCTGCATGAATGATTTGGGGATGACAATGCACAATTGTTGCCCCAAATTGACGTGTTTTGAAATTTTTTTTCTTTATTCTTTCTCTTTTTTCTATTTGAGATAAACTAGTTTTGAAAAAAAATCCAAAAAATTAAATACTTAGGAATTAATTTAACAAAGGATGTAAAAGATCTATATATTGAAAACTATAGTACTCTGAAAAAGGAGATTGAAGAGAACATCAAGAAAATGGAAAGATATCATTTGCTCTTGGATCAGAAAAACCAACATTGTGAAAATGGCCATATTCTCTAAGCTGTTACACAGATTTAATGCAAGTCCAGTCAAAGTATCAATAGTGTGCTTCAAAGATCTAAAGAAAACATTCCTAAAATTCATTTGGAAATGGAAGAGACCTAGAATGGCAAAGCAATCCTGGGCAACAAAGGCATGGCAGGAGGCATCACAATCCCTGACTTGAAATTATACTATGTCATGGTTACTTTTCACTAGTTGCTGGGACATAATACCTGACACCCAAAATTAGGGAAGGAAAGGTTTATTTCTTACAGTTCTCAGGGAGTTTCAGTCCATACTTAGTTGGCTCCAAGGCAGCATGGTGTGGCGGGGCTGCTATTTATGGCCACTACAAACCACAAGGTGCACTAACTGGGAAGAGAGAGGGAGAGAGAGAGAGAGGCAGGCACACCTTCCTTCACTGCATGTCAGCTCCACCCCTGGGCGGGTGCAGCACTCACATCGCCAATCCCAGTGCTAGACAAAAAACCAATCACAAACTTCAGACTCAGCCCCGTTCAAATTACATGAGGTCTGGGGGGACACAAGGTCAAACCAATACATACTACAAAGCTACTGTAATAAAATCAGCATGGTACCGGAAAAAAGCAACTTGAGAATTAGTGGAACAGATTAAAAGTTGCAGACACAACTACAAAGACTCTCAGCCATCTTATTGTTGACAAAGTCGCCAAATACGCTCCCTGGAAGAAAGATAGCCTCTTTTATAGATGGTGCTGGAAAAATTGGCTTTCCATATGCCAAAGAGTAAAACTGAACCTAAGTTTATCATCATGCACTAAAGTAAAGTCATAATGGGTTAAAAATCTAAATATTAAAACAGAAAAGTTAAATATACTGCAAGACAAGGTAAGAAGAAATCTTGAAGATATAGGAGTAGGCAAAGAGTTCATGAACAAAACACAAATCATGCAGCAAGTACTTCAAAGAATCACCAACTGGGATATATCTTATTAAAAAGTTTTTGCACATCAAAAAGAAATCACCAATGGAGTGAAAAGAATGTAGAAAGAATGGGAAAAAATTTTAGCCAACTGTCCTCAGACAAAGGACGTCTATCTAGAGCATATAAAAACTTCAAAAACATCAAGCCCCTCAAATTCAAAGAGCCAGTCCAAAAATGGGCATCTAAGATGGGCACACACTTCTCAGATGAAGAAATACAAATGGCAAATAAATACATGAAGAAATGTTCAACATCACTGGTCATTTAAGAAATGCAAATTAAAACAACATTGAGATGCCATCTCACTCCAAAAAGAATGACTGTCATCAAGAAATCAACCAATAACAAATGTTGGCAGGGAAAAAGGAACACTTCTCCACTGGTTCAAACACTGTGGAAATCAGTGTGGAGATTCCTCAAAAAACTACGATTGGAGGTCCCATTCAATCCAGCTATTCTGTCTATTTTCCCAGAATTGAAAACATCATGCCACCGTGATATATGTACACCCATATTTATAGCAGCACAATAGCTAAATCTTGGAAACAACCCCTATACCCATCAAACATGGAACTGATAAAAATGATGTGATATTTTTATACAATGGAGCATTACTTAGCTTTAAAGAAGGATGAACTTGAGGGTTTTATAGGTAAATGGATTCAATTTGAGATCATACTTATAAGTGAAATGAGACTTGCATGTGTAAATATCGTATTTTCTCCCTAACTTAAAAAAAACTGAAAGAGTAAATAAGTTCCAAAATGTATAGTAGATATTGTGAAAATGAAAGAGAAAGAAAGTACTCAAAAGGAAAGAACAATTGGGATAGGATAAAAGAGAAAACAAAGAAGGAAAAAGATTATATGCATATATGTATGCATATATATATGTGTGTATATGTGTATATATGATAGATATCTATACTACTGATCTCTGCTAGTTCGTTAAAAAGAGCAGTTTGTGTTTTAAATGTATGATCCTTTGATCATTTTTATGCCTAAATCTTGTAATCTGAACAACTGCTTTGAAGATAACAATATGCATTATATTAACTAGTGTCAATTTCTTATTTTGTTCTGAAATTCTGTATCATTTTAATCCATACTTGTTTTGTTTTTAAAAGAAAAGAAAAGAAAATTCAGGCCTACATAAAGAAAGAGTGGTAGAGAAGGAATAAATGAAGGTAAAATAAAATCTTGTTTTTGTTCTTAACCTAAAAATAAAAATACACAAAACATTACTTCCAGCACTTCAGAAAGTTGCAAGAATGGTGGCATCAGTACATTGGGGGAATATTTTGAAGAGAAGTAATGACGATGTGTATTTTTTCAAATTTTAATTTTCATAAGTGTACATAATCATTATATTTATTGTGTTGAGTTAATACATGTGCATATCACATCTTAATTCTGTTTATGTCCTCTTTCCCTCCCTCTCCCTCTTCTACCTTTTGATCACTTTCCCATTTGGAAAGATCTATCTCCCTGTTTCCTATTATCTATCTTTTATTTTACTCTGTTTATTCATTGGATTTCTCATGTAAGAGACACCATTCAGTACTTAAGCTTGTGTGTCTGATTTATCTCACTTAACATTATGATTTCAGTTGCAACCATCTTTCCTACAAATGATTCAAATTTGTCAATGTGTCTCTTACTATAATACAATTTTTTTAAACTTAAGCATTCACCTTATATTTCAATCACACCTTGTGTACCACTTTGGTGACTTAAAAATTAATTAAATAGAAAAGCTTCTGAAGGACATTTTAGAAAGGGATGATAAGGACTACAGCTCCATGAATCCCTATAGAAGGAATCCACCAGGAAATGCAATTAGAGGGAAGGGGGAAAGGGAGGGAAAAAAGGGAGGGGAGCCAATAATAGGAAAACAACATGATCAGGATAAGTCAATATGTACCAGTTTTATCCATCAATGTTAATGGTCTCAATTCACCAGTCAAAAGACATAGACTGGCAGAATGGATCAAGAAGCAAGATTCAACAATATGCTGTATACAAGAAACACATTTAATTCAAAAATATTACCTATACACTGAAAGTCAAAGAATGAAAAACAATACTCCATGCAACAGGAATTCAGCAAAGAGGAGGGGTTGCTATTTTATTTGCAGATAAAGATAATTTTAAGACAAGACTAATTAAGAGAGACAAAGAAGGTCACTATATCTTGGTAAAGGGAACAATCCGAGAGGAAGAGATAGCAATCATAAACATATATGCAACAAATATTAGTGCATCCAGTTATATAAAACAATTCTTATTGGACATGAAAAATCCAATAAACCTTAATACAACTGTATTGGGAGACCTCAATACCCAAATGTCACAAGATAGATCAACTAGACCAAAAATCAATAATGAAATATTAGAATTAAATCAAACTTCTGAGCAAATGGACTTAGTAGATGTCTATAGAGTCTTCCACCCTACAACATCAGAGTACACATTATTTTCAGCTGCACATGGGACGTGCTCCAAAATAGACGATATACTGGTTCATAGAACATGCTTCAGTAAATGTGAAGGAATTGAAATTATCTCATGCCTACTATCAGACCACAGTGCAATGAAATTGAAAATCCATGCCAAATGAAACCACAAGAACTTCATCAACATATGGAAATTAAATAGCACACAACTGAACAATCAATGGGTCACAGATGAAATTTAAAAAGAAATTAGACAGTTTTTACAGTTGAATGACAATGGCAATACAACATACTGGAACTTGTGGGACACAATGAAGTTAGTCTTAAGAGAGAAATTTATAGTAGTAAATACCCATATCAGGAAAACAGAGCAAACTCATATAAACAACATAATGTTGAAACTCAAACTTCTAGAAAAAGAAGAGCAGTCTAAACCAAAAGCTTGTACAAGGGAGGAAATTATAAGGATCAGAGCAGAAATCACTGGACTAAAAACACAATACAAAGAATCAATTAATCGAAGAGTTGGTTTTTTGAAAGATTAAATAAAATTGGTAAATCCTTGGCCAACCTTATCAAAAAAGGAAAGAAATTACTCAAATCGATGCAATTAGGAATGAAAAGGGTGAACTCACAACAGACCCTGTAGAAATCCAGAAAATTATCTATACCTACTTTGAAAATTTATTTTCTAATAAGATGGAAAATATAGAAGAAATGGACAGATTCCTAGATACATATGAATTACCAAAGTTGAATCAAGATGATACAAAAATACTAAAGAACCCAATGTCAATAAATGAAATTAAAGATGTAATTAAAAACCTATCAACAAAGAAAAGCCCAGGTTCTGATGGATTCAGTGCTGAATTCTACAAGAAATTTAGTGAAGACCTAACACCGCTACTTCTCAAACTATTTAATGAAATTGAAAGGGAAGAAATACTCCCAAATTCATTCCTGGAAACAAGCATTACTCTGATTCCAAAACAAGAGAAGGATCCAAGTAAGAGAGAGAATTACAGGTCAATCATCCTAATGAACATTCATGCAAAAATTCTCAAGATACTGGCAAACAGACTGCAGCAAATCATCAAAAAGATTGTACACCATGATCAAGAGGGATTCATCCCAGGGATACACGGATAGTTCAACATACATTCATCCATAAATGTAATGCATCATATTAATAGAGCCCAGGATAAAAGTCATATGATTATCTCAATAGATACAGAAAAAGCTTTTGATAAAGTCCAGCACCGATTCATGATAAAAATTCCACAGAAAATTGGAATAGATGGTCTCTATCTGAATTTGATTAAAGCTATCTATGACAAACCGACAGCCAACATCATATTAAATGGACAAAAGCTGAAAGCTTTCACTCTAAAATCAGGAACAAGACAAGGATGTCCACTCTTATTCAACATAGTTCTGGAAACTTTAGCAAGAGAAATTAGACAAGAGAAAGAAATAAAAGGAATAAAGATAGGAAAGGAAGAAGTTAAACTAGCATCGTTTGCAGATGACATGATACTATATGTAGAAGATCCCAAAAATTCCACCAAGGGACTTCTAGATTTAATAAGCAGATTTAGCAATGTAACCGGTTACAAAGTCAGTACTCTAAAATCAATAGCATTCTTATACACGAATAACAATCTCACTGAGAGAGAAATTAGGGAAATAATACCTTTTATAATAGCATCCAAAAATGAAATATTTAGGAATCGATCTAATAAAAGATGTAGAAGGTCTCTATCCTGAAAACTATAGTACTCTGAGATTGAAGGGTATATTAGAAGATGGAGAGATGTCCCAGGCTCTTGGGTTGGAAGAGTCAATATAGTGAAAATGGTCATACTTCCAAAACTGTTATACAGATTCAATACAATCCCAATCAAAATTCCAATAACATATCTTATATAATCAGAGAAAACAATCCTAAAATTCATCTGGAACCAGAAGAGACCTAGAATAGAAAAGCAATCCTGGGCAACAAAGACAAGACAGGGGGCATCACAATTCCTGACCAGAAATTATACTATAAAGCTACTGTGATAAAAACAGTGCAGTATTGGCAAAAAAAAAAAAAAAAAACAGAAGATCAATGGAATAGATTAGAAGATCCAGAAACAACTCCAGACACACTAAGGTAGCTTATCTTTGACAAAGATGCCAAACACATTTACTGGAAGAAAGGTAGCCTTTTTAATAAATGGTGTTGGAAAAACTGGCTTTCCACATACTGAAGATTAAGACTGGACCGGTATCTTTCACCATGTACTAAGTTAAAATCTAAATGGATTACAGATCTCAACATTAAAATACAAACATTAAATCTGCTGGGAGGTAGAGTAGGTAAAACTCTTGAAGACATTGGTCTAGGCAAAGACTTTATGAATAAAAACCAGACTGCACAGGAACTATCACAAAAAATCAACAAGTGGGATCTCATCCTCCTGGAAAGTTTTTGCACAGCAAGAGAAACCACTAACAGTGTGAAGAGACTACTCACAATCTGGGAGAAAATGTTTCCCGGCTGTCCCTCAGATAAAGGATTACTATCGAGAACGTATAAAGAACTTAAAAGAAAATCAGTCCTCCAAGATTTAAAGGGCCAATCCGAAAATGGGCATCCAAGGTTAACACACACTTCTCAGATGAAGAAGTACAAACAGCAAATAAATACGTGAAAAAATGTCAACATCATTGGTCATTTGAGAGATGCAAATGAAAGTGACACTGAGATTCCACCTCACCCCAAAAAGAATGGCTAGTATTAAGAAGTCAACCAATAACAAAAGCTGAAGTAACTGAGGACAAAAAGGAGCCCTTCTCCACTGTTGGTGGGAATGCAGGCTGGTGCAGCTACTGTGGAAGCCAGTGTGATGATTCCTCAAAAAGCTAGTATTGAAGGTCCTATTTGACCCAGTTATTCCTCTTCTGGATATCTTCCCAAGAGAATTTAAAACACCCTTCCACAGCGATATATGTACACCTATGTTTATAGCTGCCCAGTTTCCAATAGCCAGACCTTGGAAACAGCCTAAATGCCCCTCAACTGAGGAATGGACACAAAAGATGTGGTATTTCTGTATGATGGAATACTACTCAGCTATAAAGAATGATAAACTAGGCATTTTCACTTTTAAATGGATGAGCATTGAAAAGGTACTTCTCAGTGAACTAAATAAGTCACACATATATAACCATCACATTGTTGCACTTGTGTGATGAACTGAAAGAAAATCTATGTATATAAAAAATTAGTTAAGATAGTTAAAGAAAAAGAATTTTGAGTGAAAACTAGTCTTCACAGGGTCATCTTCAGGTTTCATTTTTAATGCGAAATGTTTATTTGAAAGTAATAGAGCAATCAGAAACAAAAAAAGATAGTCACATGGCTGGTTTCTCTTGATTCATTGAGGTAAAAGTTTTGTACTAGTAATTTTCTGGACAATGTTTCATGTCTATATCTTATACCCCAAACAACTGCTATGAATATAACAATAGGCAATGTGCTGATTATTGTTACTCTCCTATTGGCTTGTGAAATTGTTTTACTTTAATTTCTTACTTTACTTCTGTTTAACATCAAAGAAAAAATTCATATGTATAAAATTCCCCCAAAGATGGGGAGTGCACCCTCACTAAGCACAGGATCCAGCTCTACCCAGTCCTGCAACTAAGCACAACCAACCAGAGGAATGCCCAGCGAACCTCGCAGGATGCAGAGGTACTGAGCCCAGTCCAGCCCAGGACCCCAGGGCTGCTCTTCAGGAACTGGCCAGCTTAGCTGCAGGGCCTTAGAGAGCTTGGATTCTGTCCATCAGAGCACAGGGCGCAAGCTCCATTGTTCAGTGGAGCAGCTACCACAGGGGGTCCTGGAGGTTGCAGGCCCACCTAGCCAGGAGCAAGGCGCCTGTAGCATAGGCCTGGGACTCGCCCAGGCTTGCCTGGCGCTCCAGAGGCTCTGAACTTCTTGCAGCCAGACTCAGAGTCAGGGTGGCACCACACTCAGGGGTACGCCTAGCCTAGCTGCCTGGGTCTGAGAGGTCTTGGCCCCCACCAAGTAAGGCAGAGGCTCCACCAGTACACTCCAGGAGTGCACCCTCACTAGCTATGCACAAGATCCAGCTCTACCCGAACCTGCAACTCAACACAACCCACCAGGGGAATGCCTGGCCAGCATCACAGGACAAAGAGGTACTGAGCACAGTCCAGTCCACAACCCCAGGGCTGCTCATCAGGGAATGGCCAGCATAACTGCAGGGCCTTGGAGAGCTTGGGCTCTGCCCAACAGAGCAAAGGGCACGAGCTCCATTGTGTCAGTAGAGCAGCTGGCAAGGCAGGGCCAAGAGGTTGTGGGTGCACCCAGCCAGTAGCAAGGCCCCAGAACTGTAGGCCTGGGACTCACCCAGGCTTGCCTAGCACTCCAGAAGCTCTGCACTCCTTGCAGCCAGACTCAGGGTCTGGGTGGCAGCACACTTCAGAGTATGCTCCACCTAGCTGCCTGGGTCCAGGAGCTCTCCACCTCCATCCAGAAAGGTGGAGGCTTCAGCAGCACACTCCAGGAGTGTGCCCTCACTAGCTGTGCAGAGGATCCAGCTCTACCCAGTCCCGCAACTCAGCTCAACCCACCAGGGGAATGCCCAGTAACCCTTGCAGGACACAGAGCCACAAAGGTCCCAGAAGAAAATGACAAAATAAAAGACAAAGAAGCAGTCTCAATCCCCCAGCCCACTAAGAACAAACCAAAGACACACTGAAAGGGAAGACAATGGGAGTCACAAAACTGAACTTTCTGAAATGATAGGAAATGCACTAAAGAAACAGCTGCATGAAGCTATAGACAAATTCAAATCAGAAATAATCTCTCAGCTAAAAAATGAAATGACAATTGTTATTAAAGAAATGCTGTGTGTATTTAAAGAAGAGCAACATAAAATAAAAGAACTTAAGACACTTCGAATGAACAATATAAGACACAAACAGAATGCATAAAACAGATTCAAAGGGAAATGCAGGAAATCAAAAATTCCATGGAAAGTCTGAAAAACCACTTGAATGAAGCTGAAGATAGAATCTCACATCTTGAAGACAACATGGGAGCTTATGGCCACGAAAGAAAAGATCTCTTAAAAGTAGTAAGGAACCGAGAAACAACAATTAAACAGTTGCAAGATGATGCCAAGAGAAATAACACAAGATTAACAGGCATCAATGAAAAAGCAGGGGTCAATACTAATGACCTGCGAAGTCTATTCACAGAACTAACAGAAGAAAACTTTCCAAACATGGGAAGAGAATCTGAAATACAGGTAAATGAGGCATACAGAACCCCAATTAACCATAACCAAAATAAATCTTCACCCAGACATATAATAATTAGACTACCAGAAATACAGCACAAGAACAAAATACTAAAAGCTGTCAGAGAAAAGAAACAGATTACCTATGAAGGAAAGCCTATCAGAATCACAGCAGACTTCTCAACACAAACCTTTAAGTTCAGAAGAGCTTGGAGTGAAGTATTTCAAATCCTGAAAGAAAACAACTTCCAAACTAGATTGAGGTATCCTGCAAAACTATCTTGAAAAATTGATGGAGAAATAAGATAATTTCATGACAAAGAAGAACTGAAGAAATTTATGGCCACCAAACCAACACTACAAAGAGTACTGAAAGATACTCTAGAAAGAGACAAACATAGGTACAATCCTAAGAGCAACAATACAAGAAAATCGCTAAGAAGGGCAAATAATAAAACAGAATATGTAGAATACCAACAACAGAAAGATATCATGACAGAGATGCATCAGTACATACCAGTTATATCAATCAATGTAAATGGTCTCAACTCAACAATAAAAAAAAAACAGACTAGCAGAGTGGGTTAAGAAACAAAATCCAACAATATGCTGTGTACAAGAAACATTTCACTCAAAAGGAAATTTACAGACTAAAAATCAAAGGCTGAAAAACAATACTCCATGCAACAGAAACCCAGAAAAAAAGCAGAGGTAGCTATCATGTTTGCAGACAATACAAACTTCAAATTGAAAATGATCAAAAGAGATAAAGAAGGTCACTACACACTTGATAGGGGAAAACTTCAAGAGGAAGAGATTACAATCATAAATATATATGCACCGAATATGGGAGCACCAAACTATGTAAGACAATTCTTAATAGACATGAAAAAGCAAATAAGCAATAATATGGTTATAAGGGGACCTTAACATCCCATTGTCACAGAGAGATAGATCAAGCAAACAAAAAATCAGCAAAGAACTAACAGAACCAAATCAAACTTATGAACAAATGTACCTAGTACATGTGTATCTAGTATTCCACCCATCAACACCAGAATACACATTCTTCTCAGCTGCACATGGGTCGTTCTCTAAAATACATCATATACTGGGCCACAAAGCATGCTTAAGTAAATGCAAAGGTACTGAAATAATTCCATGCATACTATCTGACCATAGCGCAGTAAAATTGGAAATGAATCACAAAAAAAACTACAATAACTGCATAAATACATGGAAATTAAATAATACTCTCCTAAATAACCAATGGGTCACAGAAGAAGTTAAAGAAGAAATTAAACAATATCTACTATTGAATGAAAATGCAAATACAAATTACCGGAACCTGTGTGACCCAATGAAAGCAGTCCTCAGACGGAAATTTATAGCACTAAACTCCAACATCAGAAAAATGGAAAGAACACACATAAACAAACTAATGCTGCACCTAAAACTTCTAGAAAAAGAAGAGCAAGTCAAGTCCAAAGCCCAAGAAGAGAGGAAATTATTAAGATTAGAGAAAAAAATTAATACAATTGAAACTAAGAAAACAATACAAAAATAATGAATCGAAGAGTTGGTTCTTGGAAAGAGTAAATAAAATTGATAAACCCCTAGCCAACCTTATCAAAAAGAGGAAAGAAAAAACTCAGATTCATGCAGTAAGAAATGACAAGGGTGAAATCACTACAGACCCTGTGGAAATACAGAAGATCATCAACACCTACTTCAAAAACTTTTACTCACATAGATTGGATAACACAGAAGAAATGGACACATTCCCAGAAACCTATGAATGACCAAAGCTGAATCAAGAAGATGTAAACCTGCTGAATAACCCAATCTCAGCTAATGAAATTGAAAATGTAATCAGGACCCTACCAACAAAGAAAAGCCTGGGCCCTGATGGATTCAATGCTGAATTCTACAAGAAATTTAGGAAAGACTTAATGCCAACACTCCTCAAACTCTTCAATGAAAATGAAAGGGAAGTAAGTCTCCCTAACTCATTCCTGGAAAGAACTATTACCCTAATACCAAAACCAGAGAAAGACCCAACCAAAAAAGAAAATGACAGGCTAATCTCCCTCATGAACATAGATGCAAAAATCCTCAATAAAATACTGGCAAAGAGAATACAGGAAGTTATGAGAAAGATTATACACTATGAACAAGTGGGGTTCATCCCAGGAATGCAGGGATGGTTCACCATATGCAAATCAATAAATGTAATACACCATATCAACAGGGCCAAGGACAAGAACCATATGATCACCTCAATAGATGCAGAAAAAGCTTTTCTCAAAACCAATACCCATTCATGATAGAAACCCTAGAGAAAATCGGAATAGATGGTCTCTACCTCAACCTGATAAAAGCCATATATCATAAACCAACAGCCAACATCTTACTAAATGGAGAAAAACTGAAAACTTTCAACCTAAGGAACAAGACAAGGATGTCCATTATCACCACTCCTATTCAATATAGTTCTGGAAATATTAGCCAGAGCAATTAGACAAGAAAAAGAAATAAAGGGAATAAGGATTGGAAAGGAAGAAGTTAAATTTTCATTATTTGCAGAGGATATGATACTCTGCATGGAAGACCCCCAAAAATCCATTAGAAGAATTCTAGAAGCAATAACCAAATGCAGTAATGTCACTGGATGCAAGGTGAACACTCAAAAATCAGTAGCATTCCTGGAAACAAATAGCAAACTCACTGAGAGAGAAACAAGTGAAACCACACCCCTCACTGTAACATCCAAAAAGTGAAATACTTCGGAGCCAATCTAACAAAGGAAGTAGAAGATCTATACAGTGAAAATTACATTACTCTGAAGAAGGAGATCAAAGAAGATTGCAGAAAATGGAAAGATATTCCATGTTCATGGATAGGAAGAACAAGCCTTGTGAAAATGGCCATACTCCCAAAATTATTATTTAATGCAATCCCAATCAAAATACCCCTTGCCTACCTCACAGAACTAGAGAAAGCATTCCTGAAATTCATCTGGAACCAAAAAAGACCTAGAATAGCAAAAGCAACTCTGGACAACAAAGGTAAGACAGGAGGCATCAAAATCCCTGACTTGAAACTATACTACAAAGCTACTGTGATAAAATCAGCATGCTACTGGAATCAAAACAGACCTGAACATCAATGGAATAGATCAGAAGGTACAGCCACAACTACAAACACACTTAGCCACCTCATCTTTGACAAAGGGGCCAAACATGTACATTGGAAGAAAGATAGCCTCTTTAACAAATGGTGCTGCAAAAACTGGCATTTATATATGCCATAAACTAAAACTAGATCCATGTCTATCCCCATGCACTAAAATAAAGTCCAAATGGATCAAAGATCTGAATATTAAAACAGAGACACTAAACTTACTAGAAGACAAAGTAGGTAAAAATCTTGATGACATAGGAGTAGGCAGAGTTCATGAACAAAAGTCAAATTGCATGGGAAACACTTCCCAGAATCAACAACTGGGATCTCATCTTCCTAAAAAGTTTTGCATGTCAAAGGAAATCTCCAACAGAGTAAAAAGAAAACCCATGAACTGGGAAAATATCTCAGCCAACTGTCCATCAGACAAAGGACTTCTATCCAAAGCATATAAAGAATTTAAAGAAATCAGGCCCCTAAAATTCAAAGACCCAATGCAAAAGTGGGCATCTGAGATGAATACACACTTCTAAAAGAATGAAATATAAATGGCACATAAATCTATGAAAAATTGTTCAACATCAATGGTCATTTGGGAAATGCAAATTAAAAGAACACTGAGATTCCATCTCACTCCAGAAAAAATGGCCAAGTTTAAAAAATCAACCGACAACAAATGCTGGACGGGCTATGGGGAAAAAAGAACACTTCTCCACTGTCGGTGGGAGTGTAGACTGGTGCAACCAATGTAGAAGTCAGTGTGGAGATTCCTCAAGAAGCTAGGATTAGAGATTCCATTCAACCCAGGTATCCCACTTCTGGGTATTTTCCCAGAATTGAAGACATCACACCACAGTGATATTTGAGCACCCATGTTTATAGCAACTCAATTTGTAATAGCCAGATCTTGGAAACAGCCCAAGTGCCCATCAATCAAAGAATGGATAAAAAAGATGTGGTATTTTTATACAATGGAGTACTACTCAGCTGTTAAGAAAGATTGAATTGAGACTTTTATAAGTAAATGGACATGACTTGAGATCATACTCATAAGTGAGATAAATCAAACCCAGATGTGTAAATACCGTATTGTCTCCCTAGTGTAAGAAACTGAAAAAGTATATACGATGCAAAATGTATAATAAATACTATGTAAGTGTAAAAAGCAGCTCAAAGAGCAAAAGTAATTGAGAAGGGAAAAGGGGGAAAGAGGGAAGGCAAATGGAAAAGATATTAATTTGTATATATGTGTATATAAGATGACTAAAACGAACATACTGCTGAATGTATTAGTTATTGAGAAAGAACAGTTAATACTCATATTATTAGATCAACTTTACATGTCGATATCTGTTAATGTAAACAACTATTTTGAAGATATTGATACACAATATTTCAACCATTGTCATGTTTGTATCTTCCTGTTTTGTAAACCTATTATGTTACTGCTGTGCATTTACTCTAGTCGTTTGTTTGTCTCTTTTGCTTTTTGTCTTTCTTATACGTGTTTTTTTTTCTGTCAAATAAAAAAAAATTTTCCCCAAAGATAGGTGATTGCCCTAAGAGGTTGAATGGAGATTAAATACATTATGAAATAAAATAGAAGAAAAAGAAAAGCTGCCCTAGTGGGGTAAAATTTATGTAAGCATAAAGTTCTATATATATTTATTCATACAACTACGTTGATAACATGACTCTAATTTCCATTATCTTTTCATGTAACCGTGTGTCCAATCCATCATAACTTACTACGAATTCTTCCTTGAGGACATATTCTAAATCCATTCATTTCCCTCCATATTCACAGGTGACACTTCATTCCAATCATTTCTTTTGCCTATATTAGCATAACAGTCCCTTTATGAATTTGCCAATGATATAACCTCTCCTTCCACTTTTGGTCAAAGATGGAGGGTTCAACAAATATATTTTGTCTTTGTCTTCTTCCAAACATGTACTTGAACAGTACTATGGGTTTTTTTCGTAAGGTAGAAGTTTTAAGAACTTCATGTGAACTGAGGATGGTGGTTGCCAGCATTCTAGTTCTGCAAGTTTGAGCCCAGGCTGGGTCTACTCGTGAGTCCCTGTCTTAAAATTAGAAAAGATGAAAGGGCTTATAATGTAGATCAGTGTGATTGTCCTGGAGTCGATCCTCAGAACCAGAAAAAAAGAAGTTTATGTGATCAATTTGACTTGTTTATAAAGGTAGATATCATATGTTGACACTGGAAATTTCTCAAGTAATAGCCTAAGTAAGATTATTCTATGGTAAGGCCCACAAATTTCAAACCCTAAGCACCTTCACAGAGATTTCAATACATTTTATGATGC
Source organism: Dasyprocta punctata (assembly GCA_004363535.1). Classification (NCBI taxonomy): domain Eukaryota; kingdom Metazoa; phylum Chordata; class Mammalia; order Rodentia; family Dasyproctidae; genus Dasyprocta; species Dasyprocta punctata. The sequence goes on from RJWM01030834.1 coordinate 20,900, forward strand.
TTAAATATATGGAGAACATAGACAGTGCTATACATAAAAGAGAAGTCTGTAATAAATAGGCAAAGAACAAGTCAAGCATGAAAACTCAACTTCATGTTGCTGATTGAGGTGTCACAGGAAGTAGCATGGAAAGGAAACACTAATTTTAAAAAACTTCCATACATATTCATAAAGAAATGAGAATATTTTTAAATCTAGCAAACAAGAATAGCCTGCTATTACAAATAGGAAATGCAGAAAATTTACAAGGTTCTTGGAAATTAAAACTAGAACAAGATTAAAAAGCTCAACAGAACAATTGGACAATAAAGTTGAGGAAATAACCAGTGACTACAGAAAAAAAATTGAAAATAGGACAGAGAAGATAAGAAAATTAAGAGGATTTATCTTAAAATCACACCATCCAAATACTATGACTCCCACAAAAAGAAAAAAAGAAGAGGAATAAATACCAAGCAAATAGTTTTCTTTTTCCCTGAAATAAGAAATATGAGTTTGTGTGTTGAAGGAGCCCATGAAGACCCTACCTCAATGGGTAAAAACAGACCCAGTTAAGGCGTATCACAATGCAATTTTATAAACTTGACTATAAACAGATGACTACACAAACTTCTAGAAAGAAAAAACACGTTTTATCTAGAATAAATACGATAATAAAGTTTTTATTACCATAACAGCCCTGTAAGTTGAAAACCAATTTAACAATGACTTAAATACTAGTTCCAACCTGAAACTCAATCTACAAAGAGTTCAGTAAAGTGTGAAGGAATACTTTTCAGGGATTAGCATAATTCAGTAGTTATATAAATAGTTTATACCATTTTGCTGGAAGATACTGAAGGATGAATTCCACCAAACAAGACAATAAACCAAGAAAGATAATATGGACCCCAGAAAACAGAGGACCCAATAAGAGATTAAGAAGTATCCTTAGGATTTACAATAATATTAGAGCTATAAAACAGAACCAAGGACTCCAGAGGCTCTGAAATCCTTGCAGCCAGACACAAGGTCTGGTTGGTGCCACACTCAGGGATGTGCTCAGCCTAGCCACCTGGGTCCCAGACGTTCTGACCCCCACCCAGTAAGGCAGAGGGTCCAGCAAAACACCCTGGAAGTGTGTCCTCATTAGCTGCACAGAGGATCGAGTTCTACCCAGTCCAGCATCTCAGCACAAGCCATCAGGGGAATGCCAGGCCAGCCTTGCAGGACACAGAGGTACTGAGCCCAGTCCATCCCAGAGCCCCAGACCTGCTCATCAGGGAGTGGCCAGCATAGCTACAGGGCCTTAGAGAACTTAAGCTCTGCCCATCAGAGCACAAGGCATGAGCTCCATTGTTCAGGGGTGTGTCCGTACTGCAGGTCCTAGAGGTTGTGAACCAGCCCAACCAGGAACAAGGCCCCAACACTATATACCTGGAACTTGCCCAGGCTGGCCCTGTGCTCCAGAGGCTCTGAACTCCTGGCAGCCAGATGCAAAGTCCTGGTGGTGCCACACTCCAGAGTGTGCTCTGTCTAGCCGCCTGGGTCCCAGAGATTCCAAACTCCACCCAGCCAGGATGCAGGTTGTTTACATTAACAGATATAGACAATTTTATTGCGCTATGGTCAGATAATTATTTCAGTTTCTTTGCATTTACTTAAGCATGTTTTGTGGACCAGTATATGATGTATTTTAGAGAATGACCCATGTGCACCTGAGAAGAACGTGTATTCTGATGTTGATGGGTGGAAAACTTGGTACACATCTACTAGGTCCATTTGTTCATAAGTTTGATTCAGTTGTTATTTCTTTGCTGATTTTTTGTTTGGTTGATCTGTCTCTCTGTGACAGTGGGGTGTTAAGGTCCCCGTTATAACTGTATTATTGTTTATTTGTTTTTTTATGTCTATTAAGAATTGTCTTACATAGTTGGGTGCTCCCATATTCGGTGCATATATATTTATGATTGTAATCTCTTCCTCTTGAAGTTTTCCCCTAACAAGTATGTAGTGACCTTCTTTATCTCTTTTGATCATTTTTGGCTTGAAGTTCACATTGTCTGCAAACAATAGCTACCTATACTGTTCTCTGGGATCCTGTTGCATGGAGTATTGTTTTCCAGCCTTTGATTTTTAGTCTGTGAATTTCCTTTTGAGTGA
>RJWM01030835.1:0-23040 GCA_004363535.1 Dasyprocta punctata
GAGCAACTGGCTTATTCAGAGAAACACAGGCTGTGATGATAGCTGTGGAGGTGAAAAGGAACTGGATGCCTGTGGTTCTTTGGTATTTCACTAACATTGTAGGTCTAGGGCCAGTGGTGTGATCATAGGTTCAGAGGATATTGCTAAGCAGTGTGTCATCTAGGGGGTATCTCCTTTTGAGGGTTGCAGCCATTGTTGATTCCCTGTGGTCTGGTTTTGGAAGTGCTATGTTGTTACCATTGTTTTGTTGGGTTGGTTTTTATTTTCTTTTGCTTTGTTTGATTATGTCAAATCCAATGGCAGGACCAGCTATTTCAAAAATAGCAAAATGCATTATGACAGCAGATTTGGATTTACTATTGGCTTGTTTTGAATTCTTTTATTGCATTCATTGTTTTGTTTTTATTGTTTCTAGTCTATTGTGTTCTGTTTGATTTTTACTATGTCTGAAGTTATCTGCAGCTATTCTGAAGACATCAAAAGGCATTATGGTAACTATTGTTGACTTCGTAATGTCCTGAAGTCCTGTATCTCTTACACTGGTTTGTTATAAGGGACCTGGCATAGATCCCTAATCTTCTGAACGAGTATATGGCAAAAGCTTAAATAAATGAGACAAGTGGTATGATTTTAGGGCTCCAGGAGGATCAAAGCCCCTTGCAGAGTTCTTGACTCTGCAGCTGTCATGAGGGCTAAGACAAAGAGCCTCTCTCAGCCACCTGTATTTATTTTGCATAATAAACAGAGAGGATTCTGAGGAAAGCAGGGAGTGAGGAGGACCTTGGGAGTCATTTCAAGGACTTCTCCAAGTAGTAAATTGTGCCAAATTTAGGAGAACTGTCTTATCTCCATGATGACATTTACAGGGGGAGTGAGACACTCACAGGTGTGTGACGTCTGCAGCTGCAGTCTCTATCTATTTAATTGAGACTGAGCCACGTGTCAGCGGTGATGGCTTTACCTTGCCTTTTGAGGTATCTCTGACCTCATCGGCCACTACAGACCTCAGCCAGGACCAGTGATTCATAGAGGTTCACTTACTATGAAACAGCTCCCATCACCAGGCAAGGGGCCTAGGCCTAGGACAGGCTCACAGACAAACATAGGAAGCCAATTAGTTAATTTTAAATCCTGCTCAGAGCTGCTTTGTAGTGGTCTCCAACGGTTTGTTTTGATTGGTTTTATTCTGTTTTATCTCTTTAAAGTAAAAAAAAAAGAATGTGTTTCTGACATATGATATATGAAACTTGCTTTTATGTCACTCTAATAATCCTTATTCTGTGTAGTAAAATACATAAAGAGATTCTTAGTGTAGCTAGATTCATACCTACCATGTTGTTTTCTATGCATTATATTTGTTATTTTTCTTTTTTAATCATTCTGCTTTCTTTAGTTTTATTTCTTGTTACTCTGTTTTAATACCTCTTAGAAGCTAGTGAATAATGATTTCTAACTTTCAAAAATTTTACACATCATCTTAGTTACTGTTCTCATTGCTAAGACAAAATAACCAACACCCAGATTTAAAGGAGAAACGGTTTATTTGACTCACAGTTTGTAGAAGTTTCAGTCCATGGTTGGCTGGCTGCAAGGGAGGGCATGTGGCAGGGGGCACTGCAGAGAAGCAGTCCACCACAGGGCGGGCAGAAGGCAGAAAGCAGCAAAGAGCAAGGACCAAGCAACAAGTGACAAGCAGCAACCCCCTTCCTGTCCCGTATATCTCGTCCAGGCTACCTCCCCTTAGTGCAAGTGGCACTCACACCCAGGATGCGGAGCCCTTAATCCTGTGCAGGACTGTATGACAAACCGATCCAGGAACAAATGTAGTGAACACACAGCTTTGATCCCAGTGTCACACACTGTAGACCCAGCCACCTCTAAAAGTCCTGCCCATGACTGCATGAGGCTTTGAGGGAGTCTGGACACAAGCCATAAGTGTGCTATCCGAGATTTTGCAATATTTTAAAGTAACTTGAGTACAACTCCAAAAACCATTAAGTCTTATCATGAATAGGGCACATAATTTATAAGGCTGTATTCTCAATTCCTCCTTTTGATCTCTGATAGTACTACTGTCATTTATTTGACTCATCTATATGTAATTCATTGTTCACTATTTTCTTAATTATAAGTAGTGTAATTGTTAAATATTGTTAAACTTGTGTAACAGTTAAGTGCTGTCTCTACTTTGAACAAGTTTTCTTTTAGGTCAATAAAGAGTAAAAAATTGAATACAGTATCTAGTCTTCATTTATTTCTTTTCTGATACTCTTGTTTTCTTTAAGGACATCTATATTTTGATACAAATTGCAGTATTTTTTTCTCACTGAGGAATATTTAATATTTTTTGCAGGCTAGAATTGTTCACAGTTAATTTTCTCAGTTTTTGTTTGATTGAGATCTTTTTCTCTACTACATTTGATAAATAATTTCAATGATTGTAGAATTATACCACAATAGCTGGGCATGGTGGCACAAAGCTGTAATGTCAGCACTCAGGAGGATGAGGCAGGAGGATCACTGTGAGCTCGAGGTCAGTGTGGGCTACATAGTGAGTTCAAGGCCATCCTGAACTATATAGGGAGACCCTATCAGAAAAACACCAAAGCAGAAGCGGAAGCAGAAGGAAAGTAAAGAAAAAAGAAAAAAAAAAGACAAGAAAAGAGAAAGGAAAAGAAAAGAATCATGTCGTGATAATTTTATTTATTGAACTTCTCACTTTCATGGTTTCTGATGAGAGACCCCTGAAATTCTCATCCGCAGTCCTGCTGTACCACAGCCTGGTTTTCTCCCAGATGTCCTTTAGGATTTCTTTGTTGTTCTCTGTTGCCTGAAGTTGAAATGTGAGTGGTCTAGGTTTGATGTATTTGTTTGGTGATACTTATTTTCTTCATACTCTATTGTTTTTGTAGCTCGATTCATGTTTTATGAGCTTACAGAGTGAATGATCTGGTGTAGGTTTTGACTTGTAAAATTTTCAGATATTTTTTGAAATTTTACTTGTGATTTTATTAGTCTTATTGATATGTATCAGATAATTGACCTATTTACAGTGTACAGTGTGGTTTTTTTATAGAATTTTCACAGTGTGTTTAATTATTACTAGTGTCAGTGTTATAATCCTCCTTGTGCTGCAGGAGGAAACCCCACGAGCCCTCGCCTTCACCCCATCTCCACTCCCTTCTCCCGTTGCCCTCAATGACCCCGCGGCTGCTCTGTCTCCGTGGGTTCCTGCACTCAGAACATCCTGTAGCTTGAAAGATGCGGTATGTTTTCCTTTACGATGAGTTTCTCTCACTTACCACAATGTTTTCAAGACATTTTGCCCATTACTACTACTACTCTGAGTATTTCTTTGATACCTTTCATCCTTTTTTCTATTTTTTACTTAAATTATGTAAAAGTTACACATTGTGCAGTTGTCTCTCTGTGCCAATGAGTATTCTGTGGTGTTTTAGCTCCCTCTGTTTCTCTTTCCCAGGTTGAGAAGTTTCTGTGCATCTTCACGCTCGCTTGTTCCCTCCTCGGCCATGGCAAAGTGAGGGATCAGCTTATGAAAACACCCAGTTCCACTTTTAATCTCTAGTATTTGTCTGCTTTAGTTTCTTCGTGAGATATTTTATCTCTTTCCCTGTGTTACCCACCTATTCTCCTATGTTCTGGGCTTCCTCGCACTGTTTGACAATCTAAGCAGATTTAGTTTAACTTCTCAGATGGATGCGCTTGTGTCTCCGTTGTATCTGTTTCTGATGAAATCCTTGCTTGCATTTGGTTTTCCTGCCAGCGTGAGAGCTCACGTTAATTTGCTGAACTGAAGTTTAAGGTTACTGTAGTTGTAGGAAAAAGAGGCTTCACCTTTGCTGTCCTTGCTTTTGTTTCCTCACTTGGCTTCGGGCTTCCCACTCGGAGATAGCCTGTTTTTATACACACAACAGTGTTTATAGTTGCACAATTTGTAGCAGCTAAATCTTGTGAACACCCCAAATGCCCATCCACAGATAAATGGATAAAGAAGATGAGGTATTTTTGTACAGTGGGGTATTACTGTGCCACAGAGAAGGATAAGCTTGAGACAGTCCTAGAGAAATGGACATACATTGAGATCATCCTCTCGAGTGAGGTAAGTCAGTGACAGTCTTGCAGGCCTCTTTAATCCTGGGAACCGAGAGCTCTCGGCACATGAAGATCACATCTAAGCCTCCAGACTGAGAGTAACCAAGGAGGCGCCCTGTTTCAGCAGCGCAGGGCCTTGGCTTCAGGGTTCCTGACCCCATTAAGACGCTTCCCCTGGAAGCTCAGCACTGCCAGGAGGACTTCCTGTCCTCAGAGTCAGACCCTGCACTTCCTTTCTACTAGGAAGAGTTCACGCTGCAACTGCATAGCCCCTCAGCTCAGAAGAGTCTCTCCCGAGGACTGACACCCGTTCTCTGAAAGGCAAACCCTGAGAAGGGTGCAGCCTCCATCCTAGCTTCTGTGACTGCCAGCCGGTTACCAAGGCTGGTCTGGTCAACTGCATACCGGGCAAGTGTCACCCTCTGCCCCTTCCGCTTCTCTGATTCTCCTGAGACCCTCTTTCTGCCCTCATTGCCCTGAGAACCCAGTGACCTCTGCACAGATCAGAACGAGCTCGCTGTCCGACTCTCAGTGCTGGGTGAGTCTACTTCAGTACTGCAAGGGCCGTGCTGGCGCCGCCTGCGGATCAGCCCATGTACTCAGCCAGCTGAGCTTCCTGAACATAAGAGAAGACCAGCACCGAAGGATAAAATATTGGGATGGTGACAAGAACTCCGCCCTCCACGAGCAGACTCTCACCCAGGGTTTGCTAAGTTAGTTTACAATTCAAGGACTCCTCCCTACTTCTAGACCAGTGTTGGCGAACCTGGGGCACACGTGCCTCAGTGGGCACTCAGAGATGGGAGCCAAGAGGCCCCCGCCGAGCTCTGACAGATGATCAGTGTGGGTATGACAGCAAAGAGCACAGTGCTTGTGCAAAATCACACCAGACACAAACTTTTACCATTCAATACAACACTCTTTGTTTCATTCGAAGCTCTGTTAGTATGCTTTTCTTTAAAGAAAGCAGATGTTAATGTAGGAGTTGTTTTTCTAAACTAAAACTTCAGTATTCAGGTTGAATTATAGTATTGGCACTTTGTGATAAATAAGTGGGTTTGAGGTTAGAGTTTGAACACTCTTCTCTAAAAGGTTTGCTATCTCTCTTCCAGACTTTAGATTTCAACCTGACCTGGAGAAACAAATGTGAGACAACCAGCTTTCTTCTGAGCTCATTCCCTTTGAAAGAAGCCTCCTTCTGGTGCTCTGCTTATGTACGTAAGATCAGGACAGGAAAACTTGAACCGTTTTAGATAAATAGATGCATCTTGAGAACATAATTTTACATGAAATAAATCAGACACACAAGTTTAAATAATGCATTGTTTCTCTTCTATGAGAAACTCAAAGTGTGAATAAGAAGCAAAATAGAGGCCAGATATTGGAAAGAAGAAAGAACTTGTTAAAATGGAAAGCGGAAAAGGAGATGGAGGGGAAAAGGGAAAGGAATTTTAAAAAGGGAAAATCGAAGGAAAAGATGGAAACAGATCTTTTGAAAACTAGGAGGGAAAGAAGGGTTGAAGAAGAGAAGAATGAGAAAAGAAAGAATTAAGATATATTACATACATGTGCATATTCCCCAATACGAATGTGATCATTATATAAGGTAAATGTCAGGTCTCTGAACTAGATCCCTGTCCCACTAGGAGAAAAAACTCCTCCAAACAGATCTGTTATTCACACCTGAGGTGGGGGGATTCAACAGGAAGCTGAAAGCTGTCCCCACACAGCTCAGCCTGCAAAGAGCTGGTTCCACGAAAAACCACAAGAGACACGCTGTGCTCGCCAGCACCCTTGTGCCCAGCCCTGTCTATCACCTAGCCTTAGACCCCCTAATCAGTGACCCAAAATTTTTCACCCCCCTCAGCAGTACCTCCCTCCCCTACCTAAACTCCCATATAGAAACACACCTGCACCCCTTGCTTGGGGCCAACGGTCTTTTCATCCTTGGCCCAAAAGCACCTGGTCAGCAATAAAGTCCTGGCACATTGCTTCAACTTTGCCTGCCTCAGTGGTCTCAGTTGTGCCTTGGTTTAGCCTAACAGTAAACATGTACTAAGAATCAGGAGAGGGTCACTGATTGAATTTCCATTTGGAGCGCCCTCGTGAGAGACTTGTATCATGAGCTTTCTCTACTTACATTTCCGATGAAAGTCATAGGTTCCTGCTTCCATTCAGAACTTCATTCTTCATCATCTGTGGAACCACCATGGTTTGTGGAACCACGTTGCTGGAGGTCCCGCTGAGATCTGAAATTACCAGCAGGTGAGTCTCAGATGGGGTTTGATTTTCTTTTCCTCTTGCGGTATGCTCCCGCTATGCCGCAGTTCCACTTCGCCCTCTGTGTTTCGCTGGACAGCCTCATGTCTCTCTTGCTGCTTCCCTGGCAGGAGCTCAGATCTGGGGAGCGGCACCCCTCAGATAAAACTCCGGACTCCTCAGCCACTGAGGGCAGCTGCTGTGGCCGCTGCTCTGTCCGGGGCAGAGTGGCCGAACCCCTTGTCTCCTGTGGGGAATGTGGAGTCTGCTCACTCCGTTTCCTTTCCATTTTGATCCTCGGTGGGTGAGGAAGCGATTTTACCTCTCCTCACTCTTGCTCTGAAAACAAAACTCTCATCGCTCAGGACTCTTAACGTCAACTTGCCCTGCTGCTCTTTCTGTGTTCTCTCTCATTTTTTGGACACATCTTTTACTAAAGACCAGAGGCCCACCCTGAGAAAGGTTTTTGTCCCAATTCATCTGCCTTTCTACTGTTCCGGTAGGGCTGGGAAATAAAGGTCAGCACCCCTTTCCCCACCTCAGGAATGCCTCTTGGGCAGAGCAACCACCCAACCTCTCTAGAACAGAAGGCAGTCTGGAGGGGATCCTCGCAGTGAGGCTGATGACAGCTTCAGGCAGAGACCCCACTGCCTCCGTCTTGCCATGATTGCTTACTGGTGCATGCTCTAACAAACTGAGGCTGACAGTTCCACTCCCTTTAGTCTGAGCCAAAGGAACTCAAGGAAAGGGGTGCAAGGAAGCTGGTAAGAGCAGACACCCTCAAACGCTGCTGCTGGTGCCGGGGAGATCTGAGCAGGGGGCACCCCAGCAACAGTGGCTGGAACAGGCAGTTGAACAGGACACCTCTCCCCATTTGCTTTTTGGAACAGCAAATGCGAGTGAGGCTTCCACTTCCCACACTGGCTTGCAATGCATACTGAATCACTGGGATTTCTTTGACCCGCACCCTCTGAAGAACATCACACAATCTTTTTCTGCATGAAAGCTTGGCCTGCTATGGTCTAAGCCAGGAGAGACAGTTACCACAGAGAAGTATAAATTATGAAAAATCCTTCAGTTAGACCAGGTTTGTAAGAGAGAGACAATGCCCAGAAATTCTCTGCATTTCTAGCTTTAAAAGATGACCCCGAGCCTGCTCCAGAGCAGGCCACAGCCAGGTGACTCGTGGGCTCAGGGCCCTGCTGGGGCTCAGGCTGCTCTGCCTACACCTCCTCTCCCCCCACTCCCAAACCCAAGGCCAGGGAGCCCCCACGGGGGAGTGCGATCTTTAGGAGCTGACTTGGGGAGTCCGGTGTTCTCCCGAGCGCATGCACCCTGCTCCTTCACAGGTTTAAGGCAGGATTTAGCGAAGTCTTCTGATGATCCTGGTAAGCACACAGAGGCACTTCAAGATCTGGCCCCATGTTTCAGCCTAATGTGAAAGGATATTACTCGGTGCCTAAATTCAGCACTAACGCCTAGTGAAAAGCAAGCAGCCTTACATGGGGTCCTCGGAGGTGAACTACGTATGATTTATTACCAGAGCCCGAGGAGAGACAGCCAGGGGCCAACCGTATCCCTCGTGGAAGCAGACTCTCCCACCTGGGAGCTGGGTCACTGATGATCGTGAGGACGTGTGGCCATGGAGACATCTCCAGATCTGCACCTTGGATGGGTGGGGAAGGACTCACTCTGCGCCTCTCAGTCACTCCAGGTTCCCAAGCATGACCAGGGCAGGGATGAGACTCCCCCAGCCCGTTTACAAAGACCCTGGGAGGCTCTAACTCAGTGAACCCTGCCTTCTACGGAATCCACAGAGGGGCAGGCAATTCTTGCAGATAAATTCGGGTCTTCCAGAGAGAAGGAGAAAACTGCAAAAGCAGACATTTGACCTGGATCCCTCTTTAAGCTTCCTAGTGAAATGAGCCACCGAGGTCCTTCCTGACCCAGACAGAGTGAAGCCAAGGAGAAGGCAGCACAGGTTTTGAGAAGGCCTCTGCACCAGGGCCATCCTGGACCGTGAGGGGGCTGTCGAACTTCCAGGGCTTGTTGGGCTGTGGGAATCGGGGTGTTTGTGTAGGGCTCTGGTAATGGTTGTTGCCGCCAAAAGGGCAAAGTGCCTCTGCCCCCCTGTGTACAAGGGGAACTGCTGGAATCAGGGTGCCCCAGAAGGCGGGGTGCTGGGATCAAACTCAGCTTTGCAGTTGGTCCAACAAGAGGGGGCAGGCGTCCCTCACAAGCTGCCGTACACCCAACCTCATCGCCAGGAGGGAGCCCTGGGCGACTCCATGTACAGAAGGGAGAGGACCTGGTTCTCCTGACTCAGGAGCTACTGCTTCTTCCCTTTGCTCCAACCCTGCCCGCCTGGCAGTGTGAACGTCAGAGGCACAACTAGATGCCTTGGATACTTTTCACACCCTGCTAGCTCTCAGTGAATGAGTTTTAATTCTCTCATGCCTTTCTGATTATGCCAGAAAGCACAACCCACCTGCTAGGTAGAACCTAGTCAGTTTATATGCTTTCAAAAGCAGTGCCAGGTCTTCCCCTAAAGGACACAGCAGTTAGCCCAGACGTCTGGGCAGTTCAGGGAGGAAGGAGTGCCTGTATTCACTCATTTAACACACCCAGCTTCTTTCCCTTGCTAAAATCAATATCCAGTGAGGCCAGAGGCTGCGAAGGGATTACCACCTGAGGCCGCCAGGAGAAGGGCCGAGGCCTCCTCCAGCCTGGCAGCACTCCTGTTTGGGTGCTGAAAAGCCCAGTGGTGAATGGAGACTCCTGCAAGGTCTCTGACTAAGAAATAAGGCAGTCATGCCTTTACAGCCTGTGGTGCCTAAACCACGTGCTCTCAGCCCCAATCCCTGAGCACGTAGGATACTTTACAGCGTAGATTTGAAAGGTGCCTTTTCCATATCCCCTCCATCCTGACTCACGATTCCTTTCTGCATTTAAAGATCCCTCTGACCAAGCTTCTCCGTTAACATGGCCTGTACTGCCCGAGGGATTTAGGGCGATGCACCTCTTTGGACAAGCCCTCTCGGGAGACCCGTCCTGCTTCACTTACCCCCGACAGGAGTCCTACAGAGTGTGGGCGACACTGTCTTGGGTTCCGCTTCTGAGGCACTCTCAGGCCAAGGCAGCCGGGCCCTGTTGAGCTGCTTAACAGAGAAGGGATCTAAGGCTTTCCAAAGACTCAAACAAGCACTTGTACAGGCTCCTGCATTGCTTCTCCCCATAGGGCAGTGGTCTGAGTTACATCTCCAGGAGGAACGGAATGACCCTGGGGCCCCTAACCGAGACCGAGGGCCTGCACGAGGGACGGCGGGATGTTCGCACCGAGACCTGGATATGATGGTCAGAGCACAACCAGCGCTCACGTAGCCGCAGCAGCAGTGGCCCTTCCGGCCCCAGTAGCCTTTAAACTAACCTTAGGAAAGGATCTCACTGGCTTTACTGTTCCTAAAGTCACCAGACTCCTCTCTTCAAAAGGGAGTTCATGGATCTCCAATAAATGCTTTATCAAATAGCAGACACTCCTTTGGAAAAGCCAAGTGTCCAACACAGACCTGTTCCCCTTGAACCTTCAGTCTATGACTTGAAGAGCAGTCCTCCACACCTACAGCTAGAGACGACCTCCGGGACACCCCCACGGTTGACCCCGATGTGACTCTTTGCCGGCATGGAAGCTCATATACGGAAAGTGGGCTGTGAAGGGCAGGATGTGCTGTGGTAACGTAAGTACAGACCACCCTTAAAAGTTCCCCTCTGACTGCTGGAGATGGGACCCAGCTGGCAGAGCTCGTAGCCCTAATCAACACACTAGAGCTCAGTAAAGGGCAAAGAATTAACATTTGCACTGACTCAAAACATGCCTTTTTGGTGCTACGTGTGCATGCTGGTTTCTGGAAGGAAAGAGAGTACCTGACAGCAAATGGATCCTCTCTGTTAAACCCCACAGGGAACTCGATCACGTCTTGCCCTGTGTGCCAGCCTCCTGAGGTGGCAGCTGTATTCTGCAGAGGGTACCAAAAGGGAACAGGTGGGGTCAGATCAGGAACCTTGTGGGGGACACAATGACCGAGGCAGCAGCCTGAGGGCCTTTTTGTCCAGAGCTCACCCAGGCACCTTTCCTTTGGGAACCCGTCTGCCCCCCTCACCCCAGAGATGCCAAGCCTGCTTACACCGGGGCTGGGAGAGATGGGCTCAGCTGAGTGTATCAGCTCCCCCTTCAGGGTTCCTCAGACATGGGTGTTAGAGGTACCCAGCAGCCAGCCCGGGGAAGGTCACGAAAGCGATGCACCAGGCTTCCCACGTAGGAAGGGGAAATGCTTAACAATGTCTCGGAGATTATTTGTGGGTGAGGGATTTCTTGGTACAGCTCAATGACTTGTATGAGCTGTGAAACACGTCAGATAAACAGCCCTCCCAGGGGAAGGATCAAGTCTCCCAGCAGCCAGAAAAGCGGGGACTAATGAGGGGAGGACTGGCAGGTAGACTTCACCCACAGGCCCCAGAGTAAGGAATTCAGTGTCGCTGCACGTGGGCGGACACTTTCGCTAATCGGTGGGAAGGGCTTCAGCGGTGATGAGGACTGCCAAGGCCTGAGCCACCCAGGAGTCCCCAGAGGGACGGCGGCCCCTCCTTTACAGCTGCTGTCACCCAGAGCCTCTCCAGCCCCAGGAATCCAGCCCCACCTCCGTGCTGCCCATCGGCCCCAGCAGCCAGGAAAAGTGGAAGACAAAGGAGAGCTCAAAGACACGTCCCAGAAAGCTCCCCCGGAACCTCACCCAGAACGGGGGCCGAGCCCTGCTGAAACGCTGTGTGGCTGAACATTGCTCACCGGTGGTTTCCCGGCTGACTGGGAAACCATGGCCCCAAGTAGGGCTGCCACAGCCTTAGCCCGATTTCAGCAGACTCTGCGAGGATGACCCGAGGTGTGCAGAGAGACAGCCTCCCCTGTTCCGGGCGGGGACAGGTGCTGAAGCCCATCCCTCTCCTCGTCCCTCCCGAGAGCCCGCGAAGGACCGCACAGGGCCACCCTGTCCGTTCCCTAAGTGGTCAGGTCAGCCGGAGTGGAGTCCTGGGCGCATCACTCCTGCAGCGAGCTGTGGAGTCAGGTGTCCCGAGTAGGGGACAGGTGCTCCCCCGAACGCCTGGAGAGCCTGAGGCGTCTCTTCAAGAAATCATCATCTGGTCCTCAGGGAATAAGTGAGGATAAACTCCCTGTGCTCCACCTTGTCCTGCATTTGGGAACCTTCATTTGATCCCCTTTTCTGTAATTCAGTACGCTTGCTCCTAAAATGTAAAATTATTTCACTTGCCGTGAAACCCCCGAGCATGAGCGGCCTCACCCTCTCTCTGGACTTCCATCTCTTCTCCTCTCACTCCCCATCACTCCCGTCCGCACCGCCTTGTGCCAGCCCTTTCTTTGACTGCACACTGAGGAAATTACCCCCACTGCTGGCACGCCCTCCAGGGAGAGCTGACCCGCAATCCCATTCAAAGCTTTGACTCCGTCCCTTGAACAGGTCATTACTGTCAGCGGCCCCGGCATCAACTTTATCCTTACAAAAAAGGACAATACCAAACCCACATAAGGCTCCCACGGGAGGTAAAGCAGAAATTAGGATTGGACAAGCTGTTAGTTATGGAGAAATGTTCCCTCGGCATTCATCACATGAAGAATCCTCTTGGGGAGGATGGTTATTTCCTAAATTTTACAACATTACATTATATTATCAAGGTAACATCTGGCTGTACCAGAAAAAAATAGATGCTTTTATGGAAGAACTGCCTAGGGGATTTCGCATTGGCCCCTGGTGTGCTGCAACCTTAGAATTTAAAAATCCAGCGGAAAGAGTTCAGGGACAGTAACCCCCCCCCCCCGCCAGGGCGTGGCTGCATGCAGGGGTGCTCGTCACCAGCTGAGAGCTCCTCTAACTCCTCCCCCCACCTGACAGAACACGGAATGTCGGGGTCCTGCTGCATCTCACACCCACGGAGCGCCTTCTCAGAGCTCAGTTTGTTCGTCACCTCACCACTTTGCGTGCAAACTCCGTACTTTTAATGAATCCCTGCCGTGGAAGTATTTACAAAGAGACCAGCTGAGTTACCCAATGAGCGCTTTCCCCTGGTTATTCTAATATAGATGGGCCAGGAGAATCCACAGCAAATGAAGCCGTTACCCCTTCTTGGAAGGATTGGTGTCCCCTCCCTTGAGGAAACCGGACAGACCTCTATCTAGTGCTGCCCCATAGATGGAAAGGAACCGTACTGTGTCGGCAGCTGTTCCAAAGATTAAGGCACTAAATCCAGAGAAGATGACCTCTTCAGGCCAGATGTTGGAATTAGGGTCCATCTTTGAGTAGTCTTGGCAATCACGGCATCAAACAGACTTATCTAGCAGGCCCTCCCAGGAAGGACCGGAGAGAGCATTGGGATGGACACGCACACGACAACTCTGTACCAGGAGGAACGTGGGTAGGACATGCTGTTGCCAGGGGGTTCTTTTGGTTTGCAAACATTTTCCAAATAGCAAGATCAGTCCTAAGCCACACCATTATGGTTCACGGAGGGTGAAAAGCCACAGCGACAGTTATGGACATTCGGCACGTGTCACCAAATTCCTTACCTGAAATAATCCTCTGAAAATGCAGAGCCTTCCATCTTCTTACAGCTAAAACTAGAGACGTTTGAGCAGCAACAAATGAAGCTTGTCTGCGAGCAAATAATTCACATCAGGTAGAGGAAGATCCTTGGGTTTTAAAAGGAAGCATCAGACTTACATATGACCTCTGTGAGCAGACGGGCTAGGACCCAGCTGGTTAGAGAGCCTACTCCAATCCTGAAAGAACATCTGGTCCTGGCTCCTTCCTCCAATCAAGCCCTTTACCTTTTCATTCTGGTCATTATGTTTGAACCATGCATTCTTTATCTCTTAATAAAGTGCATCTCTTCTCACCTGGAATCTGTCAAACTTCAAATGGTCATGTAGATGCCACCCGTGACGAATGTGCTGGGCTCCTTTACCAAGATTGTCCACAAGGTTGGGCCTCTGCCGAGTCCATAACTGCAGAGTGTAAGCCATTCACTATTGAGGATTCCTTAGATTAGTTATCTGGAGACAATTCCTGATGGCCAGCTCCCCTACCGAGCAGCCAGTGGGCTCCCCCTCTCAGTGAGGGGCACTTCCTCCACGGGGAATGTGGTACCTTAGTGTAGTTGCTATGAGCAGGCGGTGAGGGCAGCCCAAGGACCGGCTGGCATAGAAAGGCTCATTCAACCTTTTCTAAGGTTAGAAATGTAAAGGAAAATACAAGAACAAAAGATAAACAGTTGAAATGAGACTACAGAGCTAAGAACTCTTCCCTCCAGAAACAAGACTCTTATCCGGGGTATGCTAAGTTAGTTAACAGCTCTACCACCCCTCCATACCTCTGGACCCCAGATATCAGCCAGACCTGGAGAAACAAATGCAAGATAGCCAGTTTTCTTTTGAGTACATTTCCTTTGAAACACTCTCCTTCCCATGGTCTGCCTGAATATAAGACCAGGACAGGGACCGGCGTTTGGGCTTCCCTTTGGAATCCCCTTGCCATAGACATTTCTCATGAAATTTCCCTACTTACTGTTTCCAGTGGAACTCTCATAGCTTTCCCCTTCAGTTCATGACTTCGTTCTTTGTCTCATTTGGAATGACAAGTTTGGTTGGTACAGAAATATCAGCTACATTGCTGTGTTAACACGTGATGACCCACTTTTGCTATGAGGTTTGGGAGGGGCTTCTGTGATTTTTCAATAAATCTGCCTGTGTTTGGTGAGCAAATTTTTCTGCAGAGTTATACCCTTTCCTCACTCTACTCCTTAGCCTTTCCCTCCATTCCAGGTACTGTTTCCCCAGCCCCAGCCCCCTTTGAGTATTTCTTTTATTCCCTTGGCAGGAGCTGGACCATCAGAAGGCACCAGAGTGGAAACTGGGCCTTCCCCCACCTCCAGTGAGCTCTGGAAGCCTCTTCCCTGAGAGGCCTTTGTCAGGAGAAGCTCTGGTGTATCTCACAAGGTCTCCTTTTTCTCTCACCCTGCCAGGCCTCTTCTTCAGATCCATCAGGAGAGCCCGTGGGGGTCTGCAGGGGAAATCTGTGCAGACGGCTGCCCCGGCTCTGCCCCTGACTCTGACCCCTGCTCTGCCCCTGGCTCTGACCCCACTGTCCTGGAGTTTAACCCTGGTGCCCAGGCCATTGGTGACTTTGCCCAGCTCGCCTGGATTAGCACGGCCAGGTTCCAACACCGTGGTCCCCTGCGAGCTCTGCTTGTAGAAAGTGGATTTTGGCTGTAACTCGGCATCATAAAAGTTTTGATTTTCAGTTTGTTTAGTTTATTTTCCTGTAGAGATGGAAATGATGACCTTCCAACTCTTTGTGTGCTAAAGATAACATTGGAAATCCTTGAAGTTTTTACTATGATTTCAAACTTATTACTGTTTTAGTTGTGCCTATTTATATGGGTGCAGTGCGTAATGAATACATGAGGGCAGTCGGCCTTTCCGTTTCCCTGGACCCACCGTTTAACGTGTTCAAGGAGTCAGACAGAGGAGGAGCAAAAGCCTTCCAGACATGAGACTGCATCACAGAACTCGCAGGCGGGGAAATGACTTGGGAGCCGTTTGGAAGAAAAATGAATAAACGGTGTTTAAATAGGGACTGATAGCATGATCAAGTTTATAATTTCTAAAGAAATAACTTTAGAATCTTCAAAAAGTCTCAGCTCACTTCCACACAGGGCTCTTGTATATATTTTTCTCACACTTCTCTCCTTGCTCTGATTACAAAGTTTGGAATAATTTTTATAATCACGGTTGTCACTCATCAGCTAAAGTTGCTGTATTTCCCTGAATCATACTCTTCTACATTCCATGGATACATCTCTTTCGCTAACCTTAAATTGTAGTGTGATACTTTGATAGTGTTCTTGATTTCACAAATAACATGTTACCATGGGTCCCGGACCATGTCATAAAGAGGAGATGTTTGTGTCTTCACCTTATGCCAAAAGAGCACTGGCATCTCGAATCTAAGTATTAAATGTAGGAACTTAATTGAGTGTATAGTTTTTTAAGGGAAATGTTACTCACATGTCTGTGGGGAAGAATGGTCTTATTACGGATGACAGTGGAAAGACTACCAAAAAATAATTCTGAAATTAAATATTATTTCATGGAAAAGAATTTCACTTATTTGTAATAAATGATTATTAAATGCAAAAAATGTTATATGTAAACATTTTGAAGAGTCTACACTTTTATCTGACTTACATATTCCAGTTTGCCTCGCTATTCCTGCTATATCTAAAGAAACATACCAAAGAAATTAAATGATCAATGGAATAAGCCAAACTTAATCTGTTTCTAATGTTTTCCAATCTATCTGAAATATTTATTTGTCTGAACTTGTAAAACTGTTTTCTCAGTATTCTGAAGATTAACAAGTCTTAGCATACACAGCGGTAGCTGAGAGTGGTGGCCCACACCTGTGATTCCAGCACATTGGGAGGCCGAGGCAGGATGACTGCAACTTTGAACTCAATTTGTACAACTTGGCAGCTCAGTGTGACGGTCTGGAGCCTCTCAACAAACCCCAGGATATGTTTGGCTCTCACATCTGCAAAGGAAGAGCAGGAGCTACTCTCACCTGCTGAATGGAGGCCAGTGATGTTCTACGTCCCATGAGATACAGACCCTAGAAAGAACTTCTTCCTTACCACAGGAAAGAAGTATCAATAATGTACAGCTGAAGTCTCAATAATCCCAAAATTGAGAAGCTGCTGCAAACTCTTCTCTCTAATATCTCTGGAGTACCACAACTTCCAAGGCAAAGGCATCATTGACGATTCCTCTCAAATATCCAACTGAAGCTAGGACTCAGAGGGAAAAGCAAAGTTGTCGTCCTTAACAAACCGTGCCTGACACCTTGTTCCTGGAGAACCATGAGTGTAGGAAACAGCCCTTTTTGAGAGGATCATTTCTCAGACAGGAGCTGACATTCCAGCTCCTTAGAGTAGATAAAATGTTCATGGCCATAGGCGAAGGCCTCTGTGAAGTGCTGCTGAAACTCTGCTAGTCTGAAGGGGCATTCACAGAGCCCCGCTGCCTCTCGCTGTGCTCCTGAACGTGGCCCATCTGTCTCTCTCAGTGTTTCCTTTTCAGCTGCTTGAAACCCACGACAAAGACGTTTCTGTTGTTTTTGTTTTTGTTTTTTGAGATATGATTGCTTTTGCCCTTCATTCTCCACTTTCTTCAGCAGATGCTTGTTCCCTTCATATCTCCATGTTTCATTGTGCTTTTAGGGCAAGAACTAGTGTTATTACCACCCAAATATATTTATGAGTATTGTCATGATTCTTTTCCAGGAGGCTACACAGAGATATGATTTTTCTAAAAACCCTGTATTGAAAAGGCACATTTTTCTTATTTAGAATCAGAATAATCTTGAGAAATTTATACTTTAATTCAAGTAGAAATATCTAAGAAATTTATCTTTGCAGGTGAATCATTCAATAGGAAATTTTTCCTGATGTCTTCAAATGTATTGACTAACATATCTGAGCGATGTCATGAGAACGAGGACGTTTGTATTGATTTGCTTCCCCTGGCAGAGTCTGAATTCTCCCTCAATGAAGATCTGTGTCTCTGTCTTCTATCCTACGCTGCAGGGCTTTCTGAAACCCTTTGAACTGGTCCTGCGTCTGTCACCAGCGACTAGGGTTATCCTCTCCAAATCCCATCTTTCTCTATCTGCTCTAGTTAAAATAGTTACACTATTGTGCTCTTTTTGTTATTATTTCTGGGTTTCTTTACAAGACCCTTTTTGAATGTCAATTTCATCATCCTTTGCCACTTGAAAATCTTCAATACTGAATCACATAATCAGACCGAAAAATTTCTCCTAACTCCAAAGAGAATCTGAGTAGCACATGCTACACTTGTGTAATCAATTGCTTACTAACAATAGGTTCTCTTCCATCATCAATGACAAGTCTTTGAACACCCAAAACCTTAGTCCCAGATTTTCTTTTTTCTTTAGCAATTGGTAAAGAATGATTTTAGAGTCATTTTTAATTGCATCATAAATGATTTCCATTTGAATAATAATTTTTTTAAAACTTCATAGTCACTCCTAATATTAATTTACATCAAAAAAGATAATTGAGTAGAATCATACTAAGCTTTATTTTTTTCTTAGGAATTTTACTTGCATCCTGAATCCAAAGGAATAGAAACCTAAAGCTGAATATAATAGAATAATTCACTCTGGGGACATCAGGCAGGATTACTAACCTGACTTCCCCTGTAGGATGTTATTAGTCACTGATATCTCACTGGAAACAAAAATAGAAATCTTAAAACAGGAGTGTCGAGGTTGCTTATGAAGCGTTCTTGCAGTAAGGAAGAGACGCATGGAAAGGCTGCTCCGCCTCTGAGCTCCCACACACTGCGGGGAGCCTCTGCTGGTTTTCCAGGTGGACCATCCAGCAGGGAAGAGAGGACTGTGGCCTAGACGAGACGCGCAGCAGTGCTCCGTCAGGTTTGAACCCTACCACTGGAGGCCTCGTCACTCTGCACTGTATCTAAACCTTAGGGGCTTGGGAGGGCAACTGAGCAAAAGCTTAAGAAGGTGGAAGAGGCCAGTGAGCTCTGATCATCAGGTGAGAATTATATACTAAAAACACAGTTGGCCTGACTGCAAGATCATCTCAGATTTACATGATAAAGTTTCAGATTTCCCTGCAGACTGAAGATTTTAGCCTTCATTCTGTTAATGGGAGCAAAGGTATTGTCAAATTCATGAATTTTCCCTTAGGTAGCTGGGTGAGATCCCTTGATGAGTCAGCTGAACTGTAGCTAAAACCAGTGGCGATCACAGGGCTGTTCTGGTTGAACAACTTAGCACCAGCTACTCCGAAACAGAGACGGGCGCTGCCGCTGGGGGTACCTGCCCGTGCTCCCGGCTCCAGGGAGGGTGAGGCAGCAGGGTCATAAGTGCATGGCCACTTTGGGCAACTTGACACAAGCCTGTCTCAAAATACAAGATAACCTGGGCTGGGCGTGTATCTCAGTGGCACAGCACTCCCAGGTGAAACCGTCCATGACACAAGCACAAACAAAAGCAAAAACAAAAGCAAACACACTAAAAATGGAAATGTCTACTGTTTTCAGTGGGAAAAACTTGAGGTCATTGTCTTAGTCCCTGCCAGTCTTCTCCCTGGAGACTCCTGTCATCCACTCAGTGTCTTTCCAACTTTGATCCATTTGCTCTTCTCCTTGGAAAGCCACGCACAGGTGGATGACATGCTCTATCGTGAGACTTCACTAGAAATCCACGTCGAGACCGTTCTTTCATGACGCTGTTGGGATCTCGGTGTTAACTGAGCCTCCTTGTCCTCCAGTGTCACTGCTGCTGCCTCAACCTTCAGCGTAAATGGACAAGCACCATCATCCACCAGGGCACAGCAGCACTCTGCACTGTGGCACACAGGGCAAGCAGCATCACCCATTTTCCAACATGTGTGTAAGTGTGTGGAGTAACTAAGAGCTGCTTTTCTCATTGGGTCTTGGATAAGGGAGGAGAAGTTTATTTAGCTCACAGTTTGTAGAGGTTTCAGTCCACAGTTGGCTGGCTCCAAGTCAGGGTGGCATGGCAGGGGGAAATGGCAGAGGAGAAACAGTGCATGGCATGGCATGCAGAGATAGCAAACAAACACCAAGTGACAACCCTCTTTCAGCCCCTTGTCTTTTAGTTAGGCTACAGGTCCTTAGGGTGGGTGTCACTCACTCCCAGGGTGGGCCTTTCCATTATCCACACTCAGAGCTGTGCCAAAGCAATCAGTGGACTCCTTGATTAATCACACACCCTAGATCCAGCCACCTCTAAAAAGGCTCCACCTCTGACCCCATGAGGCTTTGGGGGGACACCTAGACGCAGTCACAACCTTGCATGTGGCAGCCACTGCCTGCTCCTTTGCAGCTTGTTTACACTGGTGCTTTAGTCCTGCACAGCTGCACTGCTGTCCACAGTTTTTCCTGATAAGCATTTATGTTTCTGTCCAACTAGTGAACTCACACAGAGCAATCGTGACATGTGAAAACGAGCCATGTTGTGTTTTCAGTGTCCTACCTTGTATGCCTCCTAACACAAAAGTCACTCAGCACTAGCCAGTGGTCGAGATATTCAGCGAACCCTCCAATCATCCACAGGTATTTATTCTCTATCACAATATAATACTCAAAAATGACCTCAGCTAGTGTGGGTCTACCTTCTTTACCTTCTCCTGGAAATCTACTTCATAAAGTCACTGTGTTCATCAGCTTTCTGTTGCTGTCACAAAATACTTCTGAAAAAAATTAATTTGCGTAAATACTTGCTATGGCTGTTCACAGTATCAGAGGGTTCAGCCAGTGGCCACTTGGTGCCATTACTTCCGGGCCCACGGTGAACCAGAGCATCATGGAGAGCAACACCTGATGGACAGAGTCAGCTCACGCCTGCGGTGGGCAGTAGGCAGAGGAAACAAGGCAGGAGAGAAGAAGAGTGGGCACCAGTTCCCAAATTCATACCCCACAGCCCTCTGCTGTTCACCTAGCCCCATGTCCTGTTTGTTTACCTCCCAATCATGCTATCAGATGATAAATTTATCAGTGAATGAATAAGGCCCTCTCCAAGAGGGAGTGTCTGGTGTTAGTCAATTCCTAAGTGGGGAGCAGAATGAAAATGGAGACTACAGCACTCTGAAAATTCAGATTCTATAATGTTATTATGATTCTTTCCTGACCTTACAACAACACTGACTGTAAGATAAACAGGAAGCAATAGGGAAATCACTTTTAATTCTGCATCAACCATCTGGATATTTTGTTGGATTGAAATGGCCATAAATTATAAGGATAATGACCACTGGATTGAAAACTGCTCCCTGACCCCACCTCTGGATGGATGTCTAGGCAGCCCAAAGTGTGAAACATAGCTGCTCTCTATGAGTCTTATAAAACCACGCCCACATTTCTTGCATCTGACTTGAAATTCAAACATTTGAATGTAAGCAAGGGAAGTTAGTGTTAGTGGAAAGGTTTGGACCAAATTGTTGGTAATAAAAAACTACCTCACACTGAGGGATGAGAGAGTATTTGCCCTCTCTGATGTAGGTCCCCCAAGAAAGAGGGTAGCATCGCAGGTGACTCATCGCCCCAGGGCTCTGTGTGGACCCCACATACCGCACTTCTTACTTGGAAGCTCTGCTTTTTCCACTTAGCACAAAGAGCTGCAGGAGGAATTCTTTCTCTATTCAAGTTTTAAACACTTATTGTGAAAATGGCTTAAATTTAAGGATTTATTTTATTTATTTCTACTTCATCAGAGTAGGCTTAGAAATATATATATAGTTCGAATAAATTCTTTGCCTTAGCTAGGTATTTGAAAGCTGGTAGCAGAAATTACAGCAATTCAGTTTACACTCTGTAATAAAATGATATTTCTGAGATCATTATGAAAATAGTCTGTATTAGTGAGCTTGATTGCATAGGGGACAGAGTACGGAGGAAATGCCTCTCAGTTAACTACGTGTTAGCAGCCAGGCTTTTTTTGTAAATAAGAATGGGAAAAAAAGATGTCTAACTTTATCCCAAGAAAAAGAATTATTAGCAACAAGTGCCCTGGAGGGTCAGAAGGTCTCAGTGAGAGGAAGCACAGTAACTGGGTGGTTCCGCACCCCCAGGAGCAGATCCTCTACACTGTCACTGCTAACACTTCAGTTCGGACGGGGCGTGCTATAAGATGGTGTCATACTCCAGTATACTCAGCACGCAACACTCTGGAATGTATTTAGCATTCTCATGGCACTTAAGGTTTAACAAAAGTTAATATTTTTTTTGTCTGCTTCCAGTGACTATTTTTATAGTCAATGCTAATGTAGGAATTGCTTTGCTTTCCTGAAGGACTGGAAACCAAAAAGAAAGTACATAAGTAAACAGAATGCAGTGTATACTCAGCCATTAACAGACAAACGAGGAGCCCTCTCTAGATGAGCAGCAACCATGACTGCGTGAAACACCTCACCCGGTGAACGCGGCGATTAGTGAAGCTGACCATTTGCTCACTGTGGTCAAGAGAAGCAGGATCCGCATCTGTCTGGGTGACCTGTGGAGTCCTAAGCATCTCCCCGAAGGAAGATTCCAAGTCTGCTCTGTGAGTTAAATCACAACGAAACAGACCCTGAGGCAAGGATCCAAGTGCGAGTAATTTATTATTAAAACTGGTACAAGAAGGAGGTGAGCAGAGCAGGAACAGACGGGAGGAAACCCAGCCCACCGCAGCAGAGGCAGCGTGTGATCCAGGAGGCCGACGGGGTCTTCACAGCCTGGAGGCTGGGAATCAAAGAGCAGTTCAGCTGTCGACTCGGCGTCCAGCGTGGGCTCGCTTCCTGTTCCCGAGTCCTTGCCGGCCTTCGCTGTGCCTGTGCATCTCTGCTGTCCATTCCACGTGAATTCTGTTTTTCCCTTTTTTGGGATATTGATACTGAGGCTCAAACCCAGGGCCTTGTCACATAGCTACATCATCAGTGCTTGCTATGGGCTGTATCTAGATGTCCCCCAAAGCCTCGTGTGGTCACAGGCAGGGTTTTCAGAGGTGGCTGGACCAAGCATGTGTGGTGCTGGAAATAAGGGTGGGTGATTACTGACTCATTCCACTCAATGGCTTAGCGAATGTCTGGGTGTGGATGATGGGAGGGGCCTTGCTGGGTGTGGGTGGCACTACCAGGAGCCAGGGAGCCTGGCAGGGATAAGAGAGGGACTGACCTGTTGCTGCTGCTGCCTCCTGCCTGCTTGCCATGGACTGTCTCTCCTCTGCGGTGCCCTCTGCCATGCCGTGGAGCCAGCTCACTGTGGGCTAAAACCTCTACAAACTGAGCTGAAATGAACCTTTCCTTCTTTAATTATGGTTTGGGCAGTTTGTCCCCACAACCGGAAAAGTAAACAAGATACTCTTTATTTTATTTTTTGTTTTGAAACAAGGTCTTATTACATCCCCAAGCTATCCAGACTGGGCTTGACCTCCTGTTCTCCCTGCCTCAGCCTCCCAAGGTTCTGAGATTGCCAGAATGCCCCACCGTATCCAGCTTTTTTCTCTCTTCTGTAAAGTCTCCAGTATTACTGGATAAAGGTTAGTATTGGTCGGTTTTCCATTGCTGAGACAAAAATGCCTCAAGACTTCAAGGTTAAAGGAGGAGACATTTGCTTTGGCTTGCCGTTTCAGAGCTTTCAGTCCCTGGTCATCTGGCTCCAGAGGAGAAATATCACAGCAGAAGTGTGGAAGAACTGACCTGCTTGCCTCACGGCAGCTGGGGAGCAGGGGCAGACAGCCAGAGAAGCCGGGCCTTGTGCCCTTGCCCCGCCCACACACAGAGGAGTGAGCTTTGCTAATTTTCTGAGCATCTCTCGAGCCAGTCACGTGGGCAGTGAACACTCCCAGGGTCACAACTTTATAACTGCGTTTAACCTTAATTTCTACTTTGAAGTTCATCGTGACAGAGGGTGGTTCTGCACCCCAAAACCTGGTGACAGTTTAAACCTCAGGGACTATAATAACCTCCAGAACAGTAGGTCTCTCCTCCTCCTCCTCC
>RJWM01030836.1:0-23050 GCA_004363535.1 Dasyprocta punctata
TAAAATCTATTTTCAATGGACTTTGGTTTTGGGAAAGTTTCGGGTTCACGGTAAAATGGAGCAGAAAGTACAGAAGTTTCGTGCATTTGTCTCCATCCACACAGACCCAGCCTCATTGGTCCAAAGTTACAAAAAGGTTTGACCTTGGCGTTGTGATTCCATAAGTTGTGCAAACATCCAAGGACCTTTTTCCATCATTATAGTAGCACATGGAACACTTTCACTACCCTACAAATTCTGTGTTTTTTCTATTCACCCCTCTCCCAACCTCCCTTAATCCCTGGAAACAATGATTTATTTTCCTGTGTCCATGCTTTTACTGCTAGAACTTCGAGTAGTTGGAATCACATGCCACATTGCCTTTCAGGTTAGCTTCCTTCTCTTGGTACTTTGCCTTTAAGGTTACTTCCTGCTTTTTCATGATTTGCTATTTTGTCTCAGTGCTGAATAATATTCCATTTTTCTGTTTACATTAAAGTGTATTTATCCACACATCTACTGAAGGACATCTTGGTTGGTTCCAAGTTTTGACAATTATGCATAAAGGTGCTATGGATATGTGTGTGCAGGTTCTCGTATAGGCTTAAGCTTTTGACTCTGCATGAACACCAGAGTGTGACTGCTGGAAACTATGATAAAAATATATTTAATTCTCTAAGAACTGCCAAATTGTCTTCCAAAGGGCAGTGCCATCTGCACTGCCATCACAACAAGAGTTCCCGTTGCTCCACATATGCATCAGCATTTGCTGTTATCGGTGTTTAGATTTAAGCCAATCTGAGATATGTGTGGGTGTGGTGGTATCTCATTTTGTGCCCAGCTCCTGTTAAGACTACTTACATGGTTCAGATTTATTTACATTAATGCAAAGGACCGAGTGAAACAATGCTGAAATACAAATGGCAAATGGTAGCTTCAAATCTGAACTGAACAAATCTCTATTGGCTACTTTCTTGGATCTGATAGAGTCTGAGAATGACCAGAAAGGACTTTTCATACATAACTGGAACAGACAGTCTTAGATTTGCTTATTAAACAGTTCTTTGATAAGTGACTAACTTTTGTCAGTTGTTGCCTTAGATATATTTTTCTGTTTAGGTGTGAACTTCAGGGAACTAAAGCGTAAAAGTAGTCCAGAGCTGATAATATTTGCAGCTCATTTTCAAGGAATGGGTTCCTTCCTTGCATTTCCCTTATAAGGGAGTATATATATATATATATATATATACACATAATCTTTTAAAACAGAAAACAAAGCAATAGATCATTAAGTTATTTTTTAAAAATGCATTGTCCTTTGCAATACCCAGTATCATGACTTACAGAAATGGGCTCTCTTCATGTAATGAATTCATTATTACTAACATACTCTTTGTATACTAAGGGTAAAATACATTTACCAGTAAACTGGCTATGATCATTAAATTGACATCAATATCAATGAATAATTTATAGTAATTCCAGTTATAGTAGTGTTGGCATGTACATGACAGTCTTCATAAAATTATAATGATGATATATACTAGGTCAAAAATTACTTTAAACAGCTTGCAACACCACTTGTTTTGGGAGGTACTAGACTTTACTCATGTACTACAAATGTTGCTTCAAAGATAGTGACACCCTCAGGGCATGGGATTTTTGGAAAAGGGAGAATTTAGAGCTGGGCTGCAGATCACAGAGGAAAAGCTGGAGTTGCCTGTTGTCAACCTACTTGTTGATTAAGAAAAGAACTTTGAAAGGAGAAAGGACCTTGATATCCATTTATATGACCTTTGAGATCTATTTCATTGTAAGCAAAATGGATGCATCTTTGGGCTTCTGTGCTACTGTTAATAAAACTAGGGGGGCTTAGACTCCAAGTAAATTTAAATAAGAGTATGCAAAACCAACTGCCATATTGCCTGTCACACATACTACAGATACTTGGTACAGTAATGCATCTCATTTCAGATATTCACGAAAACTCAAGGCACAGAGTCAAGCAACTGGTTTATAGAAAAAACTACTAGAAGAAAACTTCGATTTACTGATTATATTAAATTTCCTATCAACTGTTACTTTTTGATAGCATCACTTTGAAAAAAGATATAGTTGTTATGTATTCACTGTTATTATTAAAAATTGAAAAAATTTTCTCTGCTTAAGAGCTGTTGGAATAGACAAAGTTTGAGGATCCAAAAGCACAGGCTAGCTAGACCTCACTTTTCAACTGCAATGTAGAAATAACAATTATCAGCTTGCAAACCACAAATTTTATGTCACTGAGTCCTGCCCTTTATTACAAAGCCAGGGAAACAATTAATGATTCCAGAAGACCTGAACTGATATACATCACCTCTGTGCAATATGCAGGTATATTTCATATAGGCCAGATGCTTCTAACATTTGGGCAGAGGTTATTTCAGAAAAGTTTGAGAAAATTGAGAAAAATTTCCATCTGTCTGTGTCTGCCTCTGCTCCCACTCACTGTGTGAAATGACCTGCTTTCTCCATTCCACAGGTGAACAAAGAAGAACCATGTTTTTCTCCAAACTGCATGCTGGAGGGAGGGGTGTAACACACAGATGAGGGTACTGGCTTTTGAGTCATGCTCCTGGATCTAAATCCTGGTTCCTTCTCTTAAACTCATATCCCCCACAGAAAGTTACTTAAATTGTTCTTAACACATGAATAAAATGTGGACAGACCTCATATGATTGTTTCTAGAACTAAATGAGATTTCCAATGTGAATTGTTTAACGAAGTGCTCAATAAATACCATCTGTCAAGGAATTGCCCACTCTATCAACTTGTTAAAGGTCATTTGTAATTGACTTATTACCTGGTCAATACGTGAATTAATTTAATATTATGCTAATATAATTAGCATAATATGTATGACAGCCAGTAAAAGGAATACGATTCAGAGTTATAACTTCATAAATTGGTTTTAGTTTACAAACCATCTATTATCTAATAGATCCTGAACCCCATCTGGTGTATGGCTAATAAGATTAAATAGAAGATATATTTATTCTAGAATAAACTGCATGGAGCACTGTGGCTGTCATTTAAGAATTTCAAGATATGTTCCATCAATATTGCACCAGACACTTTGCTAAATATATTTCCAAGTGCGATGAATTAATCAATTTATATATTTTAAAGGAGTACATTTTTTTTCTAATCGTACCAATTGACAAAAGACACGTAAAAATAATTTTTAGAGAATATTAGTTCTTAGGAAAAGAAGACAAACTTTTCTGAAATATATACTTATTAAGTAAAAAATGGGAACCTTTTTGATTTCATTAATAAAGTAGCTTCTAATAAACAGGTGAGAAAATGAAATCATTAGCCAGCACTGTGCCACAATGACTTTAATGACTCAGGAGTTTCTACCTTCCTGTAGCTTTCCCCAGATGCTGCCCTTGCACCCTAGCAGGAGATGTGCAGGGGTTTAGGTTGCAACTCCAGCCATATCTAAGAGAGAGTTTCAGGTTACAAAGCTCACATTCCTGTCCTGCCAGCTTCGAAGAACTGATAGGAAAGCAGAGGAGACGATGTACTAGAATACATATAGAAAGGAGGAAAGAAGCCCGCAAATACACTATTACTGCTATTTTACTTCTCTTTCTCTGTCTCTATGAATATGCAATCTAAAAGCCCTACAATTCTTAGAACCTTTGTCACCAGATACAAATTTCAAGTCCTGCTCCAACCCTATGAATACACCCTGTGTTGGCTGGCATGGGATCCAGATAAAGCCATTTGGGGGTACCAGTCCCCCCATCACCCAGTCAGCTCTGCAGGAGTCTCTTCATCAGTCAGGCTGACAATTAAGCTTAACTGTCAAGGTCTGTAGAAGGGTTTCTCTTTTTAATAAATCTGTATTGATGGTATCACACTGCACATCTTCTCTTCACACATTACATGGTGACAGTTCCCAAATCAACGTACTAGTGAGATCCCAAAACTCAGCTTGTTTGCTCACATTTTCTACCATTTCTTTATCTAGTCTCATGTTGTGAGGCAGCTATTTACTTCCAAAGACTTGCTTGTTCCAGCATGGGTGCTGGTACATATTGTGCACACATCCGGAATGTGCTCTAGAATAAACACATAGATTTTGTCTATGTTCTACTACGTGATGTAGTAAAAAAGGTAATTTAATTTAGTCAGCATTATGTGCTACCCTGCAAAAGTTATCCATTGGAAAATTATTCCTTTGGCTTAACGATTCTACTGGATGTGAAACGGTATCTCTTTTTAAAGTTAATTTGCATTTTCCTGATTGTGGGTGAGGATGAATCTTGGAATAAACCCTTCAACAAAGAGGTGGAGAATCTACATGGATAAAATTAGAGGACACTCCTGAGTAACATAAAACAAAACATTAATACGTAGAAAGAAGTGCCTTGTCCTTGAGTGAAAAGGGTACACACTGAACAGGCAGTATATTGTCCAAAATTGATTTATAGTCTGAACACAATTTCGATCAAAATTCCAAAGAGATTAGTTTGGAACAATGCCTGACAAAATAATTCTAAGTTTTATCTGTAACCTTAAAAACAAAATAAAAGTTAAGATTATTCAATAAGAGGAAGGCAAGAGGGCTTATTCTTATCATTTATATTTTACAGAAGGCTTCAATTATTCCCATATTGTGGCATTATGGACATACATGTGGTAGCATAGCAGAAGAGAAATGATGAGCAAACCAGAGAGCTGAGTGAATTTAGGGTCTAATCTAAGGGGTGACAAACTTCAGAATTATAGGCTCATGTTGAAGGGCTGAATTCTATGAAAAGTTCACAAGAAGGTTGGCTATGTATATTGTACATTCCAGAAATTAAAAAATTAAATACACCAAATAAAGGAAAAGCTAATTTAAGTGGATACCAATGTGATTTCAAGGAAGAGCAAAGAGTGCTGAATACAAATAATAAAAGAAACAAGGTATTTCCAAAGCATAATATCTGTGTACAGAGACAAGGCACTGTTCCAGTTTTAGAACCATTTATACTAATTTAAAAAGTTTAAACAGGATTCCAACATAGTCTGATAGGGAATCACGTGAGCATGATGAGATTAGGATGGGTTGTCTGTCGATAAGTGGTCCACATACTCACATCCTTCTGTTTCTCTCTTACCTCCTCCCCGCCCTACATAGGACGAGGCCATCAGGCAGCACTGGACAGGTTTGTAGAGGCGATTTAAATGATCACATAAGATGCACTGAAAACAAAAAATCTTTTAATTCTGGTCTCATTTTAAAAATTAATTGATTAGTCATGTTCTTGGAATCTAAACAGTTTTTTGAAGTTCAGATTACTAACTTAACATTTTACCTCTTCATTTAGAAAAGACGTAATCTAGCATAAATATTATGTGGAGCAAAGCTAGACCCCTTTATTGCTCAATGTCTGAAAGAGAATGTTGGATGAGCTTGCATAAACTCTCAAACTACAAACCCCACCAGGTGTGTTTATAATATCCCAATTATTTGATCATCTCAGAATGTAAATATAAGAAGCCCACAAATACTATCCCCAGTGCTTTCCTTTGCAAGTATCTGACAGAGCTCCTTTGACAAACATTTCCTGAGTGCTTTTAGAGGAGGGTGAGGTAGCCAAGACTTTCATTTAAGTAGGCAGCAAACTGATGCAGCAGTCAGGAATCAGGTAAAGAAACAACAAAGGCGCAAAAATGACCAGTTCAGTAGTGAATGTCTGATGTAGACTTATATGAAAGAGGTCTAGCAGTTTTCTAACCATCATTTTCTAGTCTTTCTCCTTAAAGATCAGCCAAATTATACATAGTCTTAAGATCCTCAATAGCTGTGTCTCTCTGGGTGCCGAGAACCATACAGATAAAGCCAGAAAAGAGGGCGGAGGGGTGCAGGATGGAGTGGAGTTGCAGTGGGTGAGGCTGGGGGACATTTCGGTAGAGGCCCCATGACTTGGGACAGTGATGTAGGGTCCCCGAGATACAGGGTCGTGGGGAGGAGAGCAGGGTGCTGGTTTGTAGGGAGGGAGACCAGCTGAGTCAAAGGGGCCAGGCGGCAGGGCCGGAGCTGAGGGCTTCTGGTCGCAGGCAGGATGGGGGGCAGGTAGGAATTCGAGTTGCCTTGACTCACTAGGCTAAAGATGGCTGCATGTGCCTGGGGCAGGACAGACCGAGCGCCAGGTGGGGCCACTGAGACCCTCCAGGTAAGAGAGTCACAGCAATTTTCCATCAGCTTGATGGGAAGACAAACACAAAAATCTGGTCAAAGTCCAGATCTGCTTGGCAAGCAGAGTGGTAAATTGGGTCTGACCCAAAGAAAGGAATCATGAAAGATTATGATTTTTGGCCTTTTGTTTTTAATATGCAAGTGTCTTGGTAGTCATCACAACAGGCATTGTTGGTTGACTGACAGATGGCAAAGCATTTATGAAAGACAGTCCTTTATTTAAATTTCTATTTTACTGTCATTACAAAAGCACACATTTTAAAAATTGCTGTTATTTTGCTTATTCAAAATGGAAAAATAACATCTTTTGAAAATATAAGTCTTATGCTAAGTACAGGCATAGAAATAATAGGAAAGTTGGTTTGCGTCTTAGCCCATAGTTATAAAAATGATGAGTGCAAAAGTAAAAGTGGATATGTAGATAATACTTTGGTAAGCACATATTTTATTTTTAGATTATATATCTTTTCTAAAAAAAAATTGAGTCACTTTAAGACTTTCATTAAATTGACAAAAACTACAGAAACTACAATTTGCTTTATGATATGAATTATATGATTTTACGTATCTTCTGATTATGCACAAGTCATTGTCTTTCTATTGAAGGATATGAAACATCCTATATTCCCTGAAGATGTACTTTCTTTTGCTGTAATAATAGCCAATACGTAGACATCTAAATTCTGGTTAAGAAAAGAATTCTAAGCCAGGCGTGGTGGAGCACGCCTTTAATCCCAGCACTCGGGAGGCTGAGGTAGGAGGAGTATTGTGAGTTGGGCTACGTGAGTGCAAGGCCAGGCTGAACTACATAGTGCGACCCTGCCTCAAGACCTAGGGCTGGGAGTTTGGCTCAGTGGCTTAAGCACCTGTCTGGCAGGCTCGAGGTTGTGAGTTTGATCCCCGGTGCCGCACAAAAAAAAAAAAAAAAAAAAAAAAGAATTCTAATTTTGTTCAGGTGAAATGATATTAAGCATTGGCCAGTGTTTTCTGAGGATTGTATGGTTTAGTGAAGAAAGACATAAGGGACTATGTCACCACAGGAACGCCTCCGAATCAGTCTGTAGGAACTGGGTGGAGTCACTACTTCTGGAAATAATAACAGCTGAACTACTTAGACTCCACTGCTGGGGGAGCAGTAGGTCCACATATTTTAAAGGGGGGACACATATGATAGGACTGGAGGAAAGAGCTGGCTACTCCATGTAAGGGAGAGGTGCTTTTTCTTGGCCCTTAAATTTACCTAAAGCTCAAGGAGAGCATTTTAATAAAACAGTCTTATTTGCATGCTTTACTGAGTAGAATGCAAGATCAGTGGGAGCTTACAGAACGAGCATAGAACTTGAGGGAATGGCATGCTTAGAGAGTGTCTTCGGTCAGCAGTCTCCAGTTCCGGCACACAGGAGGCCCGGCTGGGGAAGGGGGCAGGGAGAGAAGGAACCTGCATGCACAAAGCACTTCTCAGAGGAAGATACAGGGAACTCTGGGGATGCTAGCAAGACAGCAGACTTGGATGGCACTGAAAGCTGCACGACATGCAAATACTGGAAGTGATGGTATGCGGGGACCTGTATGTGGCTTCTAAGCGAAGCAACAGAGGCAAGACAATGAATTTGCAAGAAGTTTCAAAAGAAGGCACTGTGAGTCATCTAAATGTGTATCTAGATAGTAAGTACTTTTTACCTTTTTTCCTGGCATCTAGATAGAGTTTTCTAAATATTCCTAAATATGGGTGGGGCATTTCCGCACCTCTCAGTTGTGTAAAGTGAGTCAGATTTCTTTTTGTTCTGGTAGCCCTGTGCTCTGAGCAACGGTGGAGCCCAAGTGGGATTCCCCTGCCCACAGGCTCAGAGGGTGGAGGCAGCAGCGAACCAGAGGCAACAGGAATCCGTGTTTCCCCAGCAAGAGGGAAACCAGACTCCACGCCCCAGCGCTTCCTGGGGCTGCCAGACCCCTCCACTGTCACCCGCCCCATTGGGAATCCACAAAGCGGAACAGGCTGCCCTCCTTTGCCTCCATGTTTCCACTGAACACAAAGAAAGCTGTCAGCAGGGAAATCCATCTGCGACACGTCATGTTGAAATATGAGCTTTGCAATGGTGCTGCTCAGCTGACTGAATGTGATTCACTCTTCATGCTGTCTATCGGCCTAGGCATAACATTTAGACAACACTTGGATCTTGGTGTAATAAGAAAACACACTAGTCTGGTGCATCCGTGACCTTTGAAATTTTAAGAATCGTGTCCTAAAAAATTCCATCAAGTGCACTGCAGTGTGTCCCCAACCTATGTGCCATCTTGTAATGAACAAGGGATTTTATTCTAGGCATCACTTGAAAGGTTACTACAGGAATTCTGATGGTATAAAACTCTTCAATCAGTTTAAAGGCAGTAGTACTAAATCACTCATGGCAACAATTCAATATACACACATCACACATTCACATTGCACAGTGTGACATATATATGTCTATACACATACGTGCATATTAAATGTGTATATATATATTTTTTTTTTTTTAAGAGAGAGAACAACTCAATTCTCTACTTCTTTCTCTCACCAAAATGGGATTCATTCTGTTCTCTAAATTTTTTTACTCCAATTTAAAACTTCTAGCAGTTTTTTCCTTGTTCTTGGAACCCATCACTTGTGGGGTCAAGGTCCTGCCTGGAGGTGTGCTACTATCCAATAAATAAAATAGCCACAGAGATGAAGATGACTACTTTTTCTTTAAATTGATAACTTCAGTTCAAAGACCTTCAGTTCTGGAGTTTAATGGATGAAATGCCTGCGGCCTGTATTATAAAGAATAAACGCTCTGATTTCGCTCTATCTTTAGACCTTGGCTTTTGGCAGAGCTTATCAATAAACTCTTCTGAAAAATCTTTAATGTATGAAGTCCCAGGTTTTAAAAAGATCAAGTTTCCTCTTTACCGAGTTTTCTAACTATTCATTTAAAGGAATACTCCTTGTATAAATGACCTGGTTTGCATCTTAATTCTTTAAGAGACTTCAAATAACTTATATGTGCTATTGCATGACATTTTCCCTGGACTGGAACCAGGCAGGGGCTCTTCTCTCAGTTTTCACCCAGCTGGCAAATGCTGAGAAACTGTAACAAAGCAAAGTCACAAAGAAGACATTGTTTAGTTTCGTTTTGTTTTTAAATTCTGTGCGCACAGAAATCAGACTTGTTTATTAAAAAAAAAAAAACCAATAACACATACATAATCAGCAGATGTCAATGCCTGCTCAGAATCTTATAAAGATTCCCAACACATCCAAGGATTATTAACCTTGGCCTTTCGTCCTGCGTGGCTTGCCCGGGTCTCTGTCTCCATCTCACCTTTCTCGCTGACTCACTATTGGCTTCCATTGCTCGGGATACCTGGAAGCTGCCAAGCAGCTGGGCATGTTCTCCTGGGTCTGCAGCGTCTTCCCTCCACTTGGCGTTGTGGGCCGTCAGTACC
This sequence comes from Dasyprocta punctata, assembly GCA_004363535.1. NCBI lineage: Eukaryota > Metazoa > Chordata > Mammalia > Rodentia > Dasyproctidae > Dasyprocta > Dasyprocta punctata. Next base: position 9,686 of record RJWM01030836.1, read on the forward strand.
AGCACACCCAGCTCACACCCCTGCCCTTTTCTCATGCTCCATCTCCCCTCCTTCAGCGCCTCTTATAGCACCCATTAGCCATCTGGTATAATCTATGCACTTCCTTACTGGGTTTCCACTTCCGCCTCTACTCAGATGGATTAAGCACTGTGAGAACAGAGATCTTGCCTGATTCAGCCAACACTAAATGCCCCAGGGCCAACAGGAGTGGCTGGCACCCAGTGAACATAGCACACTGTCTTTTCATGAATTTAACTTTGGACTATGGACTTTGAAATGTTTAAGTAAGGCCAGATTACATAGGCTATTCTTTAGGAAAAATGTCATATAATACCAAGCAAATATGTAGCTGACGACAAAGACTTCTGGTCCTTAAGAAGGTAATAGTAGAACCTCAGACTATTATACAACAATGGATACAAAGACACTAGTCCAGGCAAACATTAGGCACATTTAGAAAATGTTTTCCTTGGAACTGTCTTTGCATTTCATGAAAGGAGAGTAATTTCCCCACCAGTAAACCCAGCACTATGTACAAAATGCTTCTAGGCTATGTACACCTGCATCTTGTCTGTAGAAGCTGATGCTGAATATATTAGCTAATTATAGATATGCAGATCTCCTGTTTTTCTTAATGCAAAAATATAGAAAGGTATGTGAAACAGTGTAGCACTCAGGCCTGTGGCTGAATATCCAATTTCCATTAGGTGCACTTGGGTTAAAAGGTAAAGAGACAGATAAAAGTCAGAACAATAAGGGGGATTATTCATAATTCAAAATCTTCACATTTGGCTGTCACTCTTCTGGATGGAAGACATTAAAATAGAAAAATTTGAATTGCAAAAGAAATTATCATCTATTGATTCATTTCTTAGGGTGTTCACTGCAGAAAAATTAAATGTAAAGCCAAAAAGACTAGGAAAAGGGGGAAAGGCATTAGTTTTGGTTTCTCTGAGAGGTAATATGAAAAATTGTGAGGGAATTTTCATAAGAATTGAAAACTGCTCAATATATAACTGATGCATTTATTTTCAAGAACACGTGGTCATCAAGATGGAAGGGACTGGTCATAAAGCCAACCAACTAGTCAGACAGTAATACTGTGCATATGGTAAATAATCCAGAACTTTCTCTGAGGAAAAGACAACTCCACAGAGAAGGGGTAATGTAGCTTCCCCAGATTCCTCAACCCCACATGCTCTCCATGTATGTTATATGGCAGAGGGAAACTCAGGTCGCAGTGGAATAAGGATCTTATCCTGGATTATCTTGATGAGTCCAATGGAATTACAAAATTCTTTTAAATATGACAGAGGGAGACAGAAGCAGTAAAACTAGAAAGATGATAGTGTGATGCAGACAGAATCATCCATCGATGGCTTGGAAAATGGAAGACCCATGAATGAGCAGGAAACTTCTAGAAGCAGGCAAAAGCAAGTAAACAAATGTGACACTAGCATTTATACCAAGGAACATAATCCTGCTAACAGTAGCCCAGAGAAATTAGTTTTGGACTTCTTATAGCTCCAGAGCTGTAAGATAATACAGTATCTTTATATTGTATCAAGACACTAGGTTTGCTGACTTTATCATAGAAGCAACAGGAAGCAACCATACATGGATGTCATACAGGGTTGGGGACCTCAGGAGACTACACTATCTCTTCTCTGTGAAGATGCTGGGTTGTCAGATTACACGCTCATGAGCAGCATCTCAGCCTTTGCTGGATAACACAGCTGTCACTATTATTCACACAGCTGAAGACAGTAGGGAGCTACTGTGCACATTCATTCCAGTGTCGAGTTGCTGTCTTCATGGTTGTCCTTTCCTGCTTGCACCACTAGGACTTACTTGGCTGCTAGGTGAGGTGCATCCACCAATGACATAGCCACATTTAAGCTGGGAAGAACCACAACAGTATCTGCTATCCCTAAAGAGTACTAGGACAGGACACCCAAAGCTCTTTGTCCATTTTGATAACCCGGTGGCCAACCACTAGCTACTGCCCATAAGCCGACAGAAGTTATGTTAACAACTTTCTTTTCAGATAATTTCAGTAAGGCAATAGAAATAGTCTTGCCAAGGTGGTAGCTGCACCCTGGGTGAGTGACCCACACATGTAATGAATGGCTCAGTATCACTAGTATTTCTTCAGACAATTCATGTCGAGGGATACCACCTGCATGTCCAGGAAGATATTGTCTCATACTTGGGTTATGCTTTTCATCCATAAAATAGGATGAAAGGAGAAAACTTTCCTTAAAATCCCTTTGCAAGTGTTCCTTTTCCATCAGTTTTGCTTTTCTCTGAAAGTCTTATCATTGTTCTGATAATGAATCATAGAGTGGGCCCAAGTGCTCAGGGGAGAAGAAGATAAAGCATCAGAAGATTCAGGGACACCCGTGTGCTGGGACTTCTTGTCCATGCATTTCGTGGGCACCTCTGGGACAGCCAGTTCTTCAGCAGGTCCCTGTATTTACTCAGAGCTTTGGGGCAGGCCCTTTTTTATGACAATGTTTCCTGATATTCCCTAAGGGCTGACAAGAATTTTAGGTCTCCTATGTGCCAGACGGTTTCAAGCACACTCTCTCAGTGCTAAAGAGCAAGTCAATAATCACAGTTCAAAAAGTAAACAGCGGATGGGAAAGTCCAGCAACCATGGGTTCACACTCTTAGGGTTGTCTTTCTGTTGTTCTTACGGCCTTTGTCATGAACGCCAATCTCTCTGGGTGTTTGTTGTGGTTTAGGTAAAGGAACTTACGATCTTTATGGATCTTAAGCATCCAAGAATATGCAAGGTGTTCTTCCACTAATGACCCTGGGGTCTTCTTGTTTGGGACCACATTCTAAGATGACTCACGTGATTGACCATTCCTGCTTTCCTTCTTTACTTCCCTCCTCTGTTCCCTTGCTGTCCCTTCCCTCCTCTCCCCTTCCTTTCCTCTCCTCTCTTTCTTACTTTTCTTTTCTTTCTTTTTTTTTTTAAAGAGAATGAAACCAAACAAAATGAAACAGAATAAAATCAATCAAAAGAAAACCATGAAAGCAATATGGGACTTCAAAGTAAGATAATAAAAAATCAACCATGGCTACCATAATATATCTTGTTATTTTCAAAAGAGCTGCCCATATCATCAGACATAATAAAATCAAGCAAAACAAGACAGAATAAAAGCAAGCCATAGAAAACAATGAACACAATACAGGACTTCAAAAGAAGATAATATAAAATTAACAATAGCTTCCCTTTTTAGACATTTCCTTCCCTTTTATTATCACAATATCTACTGTACATTTTTGATCCCACTAACTCCTTTAGGTTTATATACTAGGGAGAGAACACAGTGTTTCCCCATGTGAGTTCGAACCATTTCACCCATGAGCATAATCTCAAGTGGCACCCATTTACCTACAAGAGCCTTGAGATTATCCTTCTTTATAGCTGAATAGCTTTCCACTATATAAAATACCGTATCTTTCTTATTCATCCTGTGGTTGATAGGTAAGTTACCCCTGCTTTTTTCTGGGTACCCATTGCATGGAGCATTGTCTTCTCTCCTCTGACATTCAGGTCATGCATTTCTTTTTGAGTCAGATGTGTTTCTTGTATACAGCATATTGATCAATCCTGTCTCTTGATCCACTCTGACTGTGTTTCTTTTCATTGGTGAATTGAGGCCATCTACATTAATGGTTACAACTGACATGCACTGGCTCATCTCTGCCATGCTATCCTCCTGCTGTTGGCCCCCAACATTTCCCCTTCATTCAGCTGCATGCCCTGCTCAGCAATCCCCTTCTGCTGCTGTTCTTGGAACTGCAGTCATCTTTATCTCTCTCTAGAACATCCTTCAGCAGTCATTGTAGCGTTGGTTTGGTGGTCATGAATTCCTTCAGTTGTTCTTTATCATGGAAGAATTTTATTTCCCCATTAATTCTAGAAGACAGTTTTGCAGGGTACATCAATCTGAGTTGGGAGTTCTTTTCTTTCAGGACTTGAAACACTTCACTCCAAGCTCTTCTTGATTTGATGGTTTGTGTTGAGAAGTCTGCCGTGATTCTGATTGGTCTTCCTTTATAGGTGATCTGTTTCTTTTCTCTAACAGCCTTTAATATTCTCTTCTTGTGCTGAATTTCTAGGATTTTGATCATTTTATGTCTGGGTGTAGGTTCATTTTGGTTATGGCTAGTTGGAGTCCTATATGCCTCACTTCTCTGTATGTCAGGTCCTTTTCCCAGGCTTGGGAAGATATCTATTACTTCTATAAATAGTCTTTTTATTTCATTTGTGTTGACCCCCCCACACTGCTTTTGTGCTCATACCTATCAATCTTAAGTTATTTTTCTTTACATTATCTTGCAGCTGTTGAATTGTTATTTCCTGGGTCCTTGTTAGTTTTAAGAGATCTTTCCTTTCACGATCACTCTCAAGGTCTGAAAGTCTATCTTCAGTTTCTTCCCAGCAGTTTTTCTAGCTTTCAGTGGAGTTTTTAATCTCCTGACTATGTCTTTGAACCTGTTTCATGCATTGTAATTCTTACCTATATTGTCCACTCAAGGTTTTCCTCATTTTCCTATGCTCCTCTTTTTTTAAATCTATGTCTTCAGATATGCTGAGCAATTCTTTCATTATGTTTGTCATTTATTCTTTCACCTGAAGTATTTCTGATTTGATTACTTTTACAGCCTTATGAAGTTGTTTCTTTACTTCAGTTGCTATCCTTTCAGAAATTTCAGGTGTGCCATTTCCAATTTATTCTATGTCTATGTCTCCTAGACTTGTTCTGGTGGGCTGGAGGTCTGAGATTGCCTTTTGCTCCTTCATCTTGACATTTTCCCAAGTTCCTCCAGATGAGCCAGTTGTGGGGTCCCAGGCACTTCCTGTCTTGGCTGCCCATCAGTTTCTCTTAACTTCGGTTCCCAAGGAGGCAGCAGAGTGCAGGGTAGGGTTTTCCAGACTGTGTGGCTACAGAGACTCCTCCAATGGTGGCAGGTGTGCTGGGGGCTTGGCTGGCTGCTTCTTCCAGTCCATGCTGGCTACCGGTACTGAAGGCGGCCAGCATATTGAAACCTAAATACTAAACTCCTGTCTCTCTGGGAGAACAGAAGCTCCAAGGGTCTACCTGATCTGGTTCATCTTTGAGAGCCTCACACTGGATAACAATGCACCTGGTGCTTTAATTCCTTATTTGAGGGAATCTGCACCAACCAGGAGGAGGTGTCACTTAAAGTCACCTTGCAGGAGGCTGGAAGAGCCAGGATATTTCACTGTCCCATAGGCTTTGCAGAGCAGGAGACCCACTGGGTGGCCAAATAGGGTTCTTCCCCTGCCTCAAAGCAACTTCTAGATTTCCTTCATGTCAGAGCAACAAGTGTCCACAGGTCCCAGGCCTCCTGGAATGCAGGAGCAGGAGGGAAGGAGCGGGGCCACCTCAACAAAGAGGCGCTGACTGAAGCCTAAGTGAGCAAGTCCTTCAGCACCCATCCAGACCTACTGTGGAGTGCTGGACTCTTGCTTACTTTTAAAAATCTTATCTCCTGAGCCAGGGACCTAGCACAGCAGCTCATGCACTTGCCTAGTAGGTGCAAGGTCATGAGACCCTGGGTACCAAAAAGACAAAAAAAGTCTTTTCTCCTTTCCTTTCTCTTTTCTTTTCTTTTTCCTAATAGATTAAATATGTCCAGATATAAAATGTAATTTGTCTAGAATTCAAAGAGGTGCACCAAGTGTTGTGTTTTTTAATTTCAGGACAGCATCAGGAGAATATTTTTTTTTTCATCAGTTGGAGAATAGTTTTAATTCTTCAGGTTTTCCTTATTGAGTCAGCTCTGGAGTGCTTCAGAACTGACCAGCTGGCCTTGGCTTATTTCACAAGTCAAGTGAGAATCCCAATTCTGTCAGCCTTCTCTTTTGTAATCTAATGGTCATTACATCACTGACACTCTGTGCTGGAAAGCTTGGGGAAGAGAAAGGGAATTAATATAACTTCATGTGAAAATCGTTAAAAATAGATCGCCTAAAAATAGATTGTAAAGAAAAACTGAGATTGGCTTTTTCTCAGAAACTGGGATTGGAAAAAAAAAAAAAGAAAAAGAAAAAAAAAGCATTTTCCTGATTGATGACAGCCCTGTGAATGCCTGGTGTCCACAGGGCATCCATACCAGCCTGAACTATACTAGGTATCGCTAGAGCCGTGATCAGCTCCCACTCTGTTTACACCCTGATAATTTACAAAGTGGAAAGTCTGGTCAAAGAAGCTGTTTGTGTAGGGAGTGCTGTGAACCAGGGGGTCTGCCTCTGCTACCTCCTTTTCTAAAGAGACGCTGCCAGCCCCTTCTTAGCAAATGCATCTTGCTTTAGTTTCCAGATTGTTGTGTCTGGGGCTTTGCGTGTGCACGACAGCAAGTGGTTCAGGCCACTATGATGATCACACCCTCCCTCACAGTCACCTGGACTCACTGTGGCCTGCACACATGGTGTGCCTGGGCCAGCTGGATATGAAAAAAGGCCTTTGTTTTGAAGAGTCTACTTTCCATTCTCCTCCTGAGCAACCTCCAATCCTTCACTACAATGGTTAGGCATAGTAACAGTAAGCAAGCCCAGGAAATGGAGCTTCTCCAACAGTGCCTTAAACCAGTCTTAACACATGGCATCAAATCTCTGCTTGGAGCACAGGCACAGCTCTGCCGCCTGCAGTGAGGACACCTGGCCGCTCCTCCTTACACTCTTTCATCATACTCCCTTCCAGTCTACCTGCTCTTTTCCACTATTACAAGAACTGAATAAAAGACTGTCTCCAAAATCATCATTTTTTCTCTTTCTGACCCTCCACCTGGGTTTAAATCAGCAAAGTTAAACATAAATACTTTCCATTTTCTAGAATCTTACAGAGGAGGGAAAAATATCAATTCTGATTTCTTTTTTCTCCCAAGGTTTTGAAGTTTTCTCATGGATGGACAAGGACACAGATGGGGGATGAGTAACTGTCTGCTCCCACAGATGTCCACACCCTGATGCTGGAGACCTGTGCATGTGTTGCCTCACATAGCAATGGGGCCTTGCTCCTATGATGAAGCCAAGGAGCTGTAAGATAGGAGGGTTATTCTAGGTTATCTGTGTGGGCTGAGCACTGTCATGAGAGTTCTTAGAAGAGTAATCCAGGATGGTCACAGTCCACAGGAGGCAGAGGTCACAGTGATGGACTCAGGGAGTGTGGGCAACCTCTACATGTTGGAAATTCAAGAGTGCACATTCTCCCCTAAAGCCTCAAGCCAGGACTTTAGCTCAAGTAAGGCTGATTTCTGACTTAACAACCTCCAGAACTACAGATGAACTCAGGCCCTACAAAGCTACTGTTCACAGTCGTTTGTTAAGGGTTGCAGTAGTAAATAAAAAAAAAAAAATACCCCCTGTCCCCTGGCTATGTGTTTTTCCTATTTCTTCTTTAGTAACCATACAAATGCCCCTCATTAATTTAACCTAATTATAACATGAAGAAATATGAGAGTCCTGAACCAGGCATGGTGGCATAAAACTGTAATCCCAGCACTCTGGGAGGTTGAGTGCTGACAGTTCAAGTAACTTAGCTACTTAGTGAGAAAAAAAGCATGCCTCGAAAAATAAAGAAGGATGTGGATGTAGCTCAGGGTGAAGGCTCTGGGTTCAATCCCCTTATGGCAAACAGAGAGAGAGAGAGAGAGAGAGAGAGAGACAGAGAGAGAGAGAGAGAGAGAGAGAGAGACAGAGACAGAGACAGAGAGAGACAGAGACAGAGAGCAAGAGAGGATTAGCTTCAGCCCCCATTATTACCACCTTTTAGGCAATGACGGTTGGTGGAAGCATCGATAATTTTACCTTTTGGGCTGGGTCTCACACACCACTGCCTTCACCAGCCCAGGTCACAGACAGATTAAAGACAAAAGCACTGCGTGGCTACTCCCTGCGTTAATTCTTATTCCACAGGACTCTCACAGTGCTCTACATTGGAGGATACCAGACTCTGGATCAACGATATATGAGAGCAAAGGAGAGCAGACTTCTCTTTAAAGAGAATGTTCTATCAGAAGGCAAATTCACCCACCTCTGATCCATCTATCTGCAAACAGATATTGGTACCCTACATTCATTTCTTATATTTAATATGTTGGCATTTATTTCCTCGTAAAAGTCTCAGTTATCTCGGTTTATTTAGTAAGAGCCCATGGAAGAAACTGTTCTGTTTGGATTAAAATTGTTATACAATTACCTAGAATCTTTCACACACTCAGGGGACACATTCCACTAAAATGGTTCCTGTTTTACAGATGACGAGTTGTGCAGTCTCCGACTGAAAGTGACCTGGCTTTAGAGATTCATCTTCATCTCTTTCTTTTGCTCCATGCTTATTCCAGCTCATTTCCACAGAGTCTGAAGTCTGAGTCCAATCCCACCGTGGACACCTACCTGCATGGCTGACAGTGTCAGCAGCCGTGTGACCCCTGAAAGACCGAAGAGCTGGGAGCTGTGGCAGCAAGCACCACCCAGCAAGCACGCCTGCAAGAGCTGGGTCACATGGTCTTCTGCACTGTATACCCATGCTTCTTGGCACAGTCCAGAAGATGCAGAAGGCAAGAGGTTTGAGTCTAAATGTTAAACAGCTCTTCCTTGGACGTATGTGGGCATGGGAAACAAGCTTTGGAGGCTGGGTTCCAGAAGTGTGTCTGTAGGAGGAGCTGAGAGGAAGAAGAGTTGGGCAGTTGAATCCACTAGCCAAGTCCTACAGAAGAGGAAGAGGGGCTAACCTTGGACACATCATGGTTTTTAACCCCTGAATTGGTCCCCTCTTTGAGTCTTGAGCATATACAAATAAAATGCAGAGACTAGAAATAAAAATAACACCTTCTGGGGTTCCTTTATTTCTTCTGACCCATATGGAAAACAGACACACTGCAACAGGAGTGGTGTAGACAGCACTGTGATATGCTGTGGGATGTGAAGAGTCCCATGCGAGTGGCAGCAGTGATGGGCGATGGGAGGAGATGCCGGTGCCCGTTAGGAGGGGCAAGAGTGCCTGCCCCAGGCTGGTGGCAAAGAGTGAGGAGAGTCAGTGCTTTACCGGCCAAGCTGGAGGAAAGAGCTGGCACAGGACCAGCCAGTGATGGCTTGTAGGTGGGAACCACCATTCCTTCCCACAGCTGCCAGGGTTTTTTCTGGACAGAGATATTTTCCTTGTAGCCCCCAGATATACATGGGCGTGTGTGTGTGTGTGCGCAGTGAAGCAGAATGGGAGGCTCTGAAGTTTAACAGTATGAAGGGGAAACAGTGAAACACACAGCTTACTAAAATAGCTCTAATGAATATTGTACAGCGCTGGTCTTGAAGAGTTTCTGTTGATAATGCGTTCTTCCTTTGGTGATCTAATTTCAGCACAGCAGTCCTCCCCTTATCCAGGCTTCTGGCCTCCACTGTTTGTTACCTGTGGTCAACTGTGGTCCAAAACAGAATGAGCGCTGTACACTAATATATTTTGAAAGTGAGAGACATCACATTCAAATGACTTTTACTCTAGCATATTGTTATAATTGTCTATTTTATTATTGGTTATTGTTGTTAAACTCTGGCTGAGCCTAAGTGCCTTGAGAACATAATATTCAGTGAAATAAATCAGACACACAAGCTTAAATATCCTATGCTGTCTCTTACATAAGAACCCCAGAATGGAAGGCACAGAATAAAAGATAGATAATAGGAGATTAGGAGACAGATCTTTCCCAAATGGGAAGGAGATCAAGAGATGGAGAAAAAAGGAAGGAACAATTAATAAAAGGAAAGAAGGAAGGAAAGAGGATTTTAACAAGAAATTAAGAGGTGGCACACATGTCTCAACTCCACACAATGAATGTAAACATTATGCACTGCAAATACCTACTAATAAAAATAAACAATGATAAACAAACAAATAAAATTACACTTTATCATTGGTATGTACATATAGAAAAACACAATATGTCTAATGTTCAGCAGCACCATAAGTTTCAGGCATTCAACTGGAAGTCCTGGAACACACAAGTTCCCCAATGTCATGGATTGTGTGTGGGGGGTGTCACTTAGAATAGTTTGGTGCTATTGTTTAAACCTGCACTGTCCGCCAGAAGTCTCGCACACTCGGAGCATAGGCTTTCGGAAGGGACTGGGTCCTGGGGTGCTGTCCTCACCAGTGATCATTCTACTGGAGAGCTCACAGTTAGTTGCTGTTAGGAGCTGGGGCGGGCAAGTCACTGGGGGTGGGACCTGGAAGGGTGCATTTTCTGCCCAGAATTTTCTCTTGCTCTCTGCCTCCTGCCTGCCATGGGTTGAGCACCTTTTCTCCCGCTGTGCCCCTCTGCCATGTTTCTGCCTTGGAGTTGGTCAACCACGGACTGAAATTGTGAGCCAAAATAAAGTTCTCCTTTAAGTCGCAGGAGTCAGGTCCAGTATCCTGATGATGGGGAAGTAACTGAGACAGTCTGAGAAGAGGACACTTGGTTCTCACTCCTCCTCTTCCGCTACACCCTGCTTCTCACCAACAGGGGCCAAACAGCTCCAAGACAAAGGAAAGGAGAACTCTGTGAGATAATCTGCAGAAGCTTTCTGTTCAACTGTACAGGTTGATACTGACACTTTATCTGTGATATTACTTGTTTTCATGACATAAGAGAAACAGAGAAGAGTGATATTTATGAAGCAAACATTTTACTCCTGCTCTGTTTCCCCATGACTGATGAAGAGGAGAAAGATCTATATGTAGAAAACATCAGAACTGACAGTGCATTTGTATTCTGTATACAAGAAGAGGAAATAGCTGGTGGTTGATGTCTGCTTCCCTAGCAGACAGGAGTGAGAGTACTGGCCTACACTCTACGGATGACAGTGAGGGGGAAGGCAGAGGCTGACCTCAGTGGGGTGAAATGAAGGTGGTATCAGAATGTTGGTGAGGTTTGGGAAGCTCCCTTGGGATTTAAGGACAACGGAGATGGCATTCATTCTCCCCTCTTCCTCCATTCAGCTCACTCAGAGTCTCAAAGCTTAACAATCCTTCTTAACACTGCTACTGTCATCAGGTCTTTGTGCCCTTTCATTGTCTTCACTGTCCATGAGCCCTGCCCCACAGAGAAGACTGCAGTGCCTGTAGTTGGTGGCAAGGATGGTTCACACTCCTATTCCAAAGCGCACTGGAGGAGAATGTGTGGGACCCATGCTCTTCCATGTGGTGGAGTGCGGGGCTAAGTTACCAACTTCCCTGCCAGAGCACTGTCATCCCCAAGGATACACAGACCACTGGACATTATAGTATCACTCACACTGCTGGAGTTCAGGGCAACATTTTAGCTTGTGAGCTGTCTTGGGTGCCTTGTCTTCTTATATACATCAATGTTAACAGAGAAAATCCACTTCAATCCTAAGATTCTTTCTTTAAAGGAATCTTACAAATGGAAGACTCCCTGTACCTGTCCATGGGAAACATAGAAATCAATCCATACATATAATTAAATGAGAAGTGTTAGTGCTTACTCAGTGTTTTACTTGTTAAGCAAGAGGTAAATTAAGAAGAACGATAAGTGCAGAAGAATAATTTGAATTTTGAAGAGCTCTTAGCAAAATATGCCTTTTTCTTTCATGTACATTCTAGGTTTGGTTATGAAAGGCATAGTGGCTACAAGTGAGAAAAACCATCTTAAAATGATCACCTGTATCCTTTTCTGAAACAGTGAAAAAAAAAACATCTTTAATGATGAGGTACGCCTCATATGGAAGCTCTATGACAAAATGTCTATGGCATAGTTTGGGTCTACCAACACTTTTCTTCCGATGAAATTCTGATATTGAACAACTAAAAATGAGGGTAAGTCATACATCTGCCTACATTTTAACTAGGTCAGTTGAGGCTCTCATTCAATTCATGGGGCTCTTCTTCTTCCTGGTGTCTGCCTTTGGCAAAGCTAAACATTTCCAAGATGGTGCACACTGGACCTGAGAAGCGAAGCAGTACATGGGTACTGTTGCCAGGATTTAGAATAAAATGGAGCAATGGCTTCCATGAAGTTGGAAATGTGGTCGGGGGCTCCAAGTGGCAAGAGGAAGATCACTTACTTATGGTGGATTAATGACAATGGAGGTTGCAGAGATAAAAGGAGACATAAAAACTGATGAGGTCACAGACAGGACTGTCATCTATGCGTGATCTCACATGATTGTGAGGGCTCCCTGTGCTTTTCTGTCAGTATTTTTGACAAAATGTCCTCACTAGATCTGTGTCCCAGGAAATCCTGGAGAAGGTTCGGAAGGGAGAGATCAAAAAGATAACAGATAAACAGATTGCTTCTTCCTTGGCTCGATGATTTAGAGACCTAAGCATGGTGAGTCGACAGAATTAGAAGCAAAGAGTTCCCAGGAGGAGCAAGACTAGGGTTTTTCTGCAACCTCTCCGGATTAAAGAAATGGAATGACTGAAAGGTTGGTTCAAAAAATTGGGTTGCATATAAACTTAGACCATGCCCCTCACTGAGGGCTAGCTCTTCAGGAACAGGTCTTTTCATAAAATATGAAATAAGGTAAGAAAGGCACTGAAGAAAGAAAGTACAGTGAGAGGTCACTGGGTCGGAGCCTGGCCTTGCACTTGAGATGTTTACGCAAACGGACTGACATTTAGACAGGCTCTCTGCTTCTTTTGCTCATTATCGGAAAGATTATGAACCATTTCTGGGAACTGAGCTGATTAAAAAAAAAATCTGTTAGCATAGAAGGGAAGGATGGCTCAAAGAAGAAATAAAGTTAAAATAACCCCAAGCGAAATTTAGCAAACCCAGCCCAGAAACTTGAGAGATGAGAGACACCTGCTGTATCATTGTTCCAACCTCTCGACCCAGTTTCCAAGGCAGCTCCTGACTCATCTCTCTCTTGCAAAGCAAAGCCCTGTGCACCTGGTGGTTTTAATCAGGAATGGCTTCTTAATGCGGGAGAGCTAAAGACCGCGCAAGATCAGCCTGACTCCCTACCTTCCATTACTTGTTGAAAGAGCCTTGTTCCAGCTGAGCCAAATGAAACCTCACCATGGAAATCGCTGGCCCAGCCCCCTCCAGCCTCCCTGCTCCCACCTGTGGAGCAGGTTGGGTACCAGCCCCAGCCTTCTTGCTCGCCTTCCTCCCTGTTCTTTCTCCTTTGCTGCTGGGGGGCAAGGGGAGAGGAAGTACGGACCCTGACACCAAGGCAGGCTGGGAACCACCACCTGTTTCTCTGTGGCTCCATCTCTGCAGTGGTGGCTTGGGGACTGCAGAAGGCATCAGCCCAGCTCTGTGTCTTCGAACGTTTGAAATGTGCTTGCTTTACCCCTTGCTGTCACGGTCTGG
>RJWM01030837.1:0-23059 GCA_004363535.1 Dasyprocta punctata
AAAAGATGTATAACTCAATAATAAACAGCAAAGAGGCCTAAATAGAAACTTCACAAGAAGATAACCAAAGGTGCTCCTCATTAGTAATCAGAGAAATCAAATTTAAATTAATGCCAGCATTACATACAGATGCAAAATTTTAAAAGATGAGCATATTAAGTATTGGAGAGAATCTGTACGGTATTAGTTACTTTCTTATTGCTGAGAAAATATCAAACACTCACAATTTATTTTTATTTATTTTTTTAAATCCATTTTATTTCAAATAGAAAAAAAGAAGAAAAAAAGCTAAAACTAAATTTCAAAATGCATCAATCAGAGGGCAACAATGATACATACATTGTGCATTGTCATCCCCAAATCATTTACCCAAAGCACAAGACATCTGCATTTAGCCGGGCGTGGTGGTGCACACCTGTAATCCCAGCACTCAGGAGGTTGAGGCAGGAGGATTGTTGTGAGTTTGAGACCAGCCTGGGCTACCAAATGAGCTCAAGACCAACCTGAACTGCATAGCAAGACCCTGTCTCAAAAAAAAAAAAAAAAAAAAAAAAGACATCTGCATTCAGTTGTCCAAACAGTACCAGCACAAATCTTTCTCTTCAATGAACTTGGAGAAATTGATAGTATAACTATTTTAACTATTTTTAATATATATATATATATTCACATATACATATGTTGTTTCTTTCAGCTTCTCACACTAGTGAGACAATACGATGCTTACACGTGTAACACTCACAATTTAAAGGAGAAGTTTATTTTGGCTCACACAGTTGCAGTGGGTCCAGTCCATGATGAGCAAGCTTCAAGGCAGAAATGGCCTAGCAGAATGGCATGGTGAAAGAAAGCTGTCCACTGCACGGCAGCCAGGAAGCAGACAAAGAAGTGAAGGAAGGGCCAGGGATGAGAACACATCCTTCCCAGTCACACCCGTTCCCTACTCCTTCTGCCCAGGCCCTACCTCTGAATGTGAGACTTTTGGGAGGCATTTTAGATCTAAACCTTAATAGGATCTTACTGAAAGTAGAAATAGAGACTGACATTCAAGAGATGCAAATTGAAACAGTGCTGAGATTCCATCTCATGCCAGAAAGAATGGCTGTAATCAAGAAATCAACCAGTAACAAATGCTGTCGGGGCTGTGGGAAAAAAGGAACCTTTCTCCACTGTTGGTGAGTGTGTAGACTTGTGCAACCACTATGGAAATCAGTGTGGAGGTGCCTCTAAAAACTAGGACTAAGCTGGGCATGGTGGCGCACTCCTGTAATCCCAGCTGGGAGGCTGCAGCAGGATTGCCAGGAATTCAAGGCCAGCATGAGCAAAAAAAAAAAAAAAAAAACCAAACTAGGACCGGAGCTCCCATTTGACCCTTCTGGGTATCTTCCTGGAAGAATTAAAAGCATATACCACAGTGACATATGCATACCCATGTTAATAGTGGCACAGTGTGTAATAGCCAAATCTTGGAAACAACCCAAACGCCCATCAACTGGTGAATGGATAAAGAAGACGAGGTGTTTTTTTAAATACAATGGAGTACTACTCTGCAATAAAGGAGGATACATTTGAAACATTTCTAGGTAAATGGATGCACCTTAAGACCGTACTCTTAGCTGGGCGTGGTGGCACATATCTTTAATCCCAGCACTCCGGGAGGCTGAGGTAGGAGGAGCATTGTGAGTTCAAGGCCGGCTTGGGCTACAACGCGAGCGCAAGGCCGGCCTGAACTACACAGTGCAGCTCTGCCTTGAAAACAGTAGGGCCAGGACTTTGGTTCAGTGACTTAAGCGCCTGCCTGGCAGACGTGAGGTAGTTTGATCCCTGGCTGGTACCAACCAAAAAAAAAAAAATAAAAAAGAGCCATACTCTTAAGTGAAATAAATCAGACACACATGTGTAAATATTGCATTGTTTCTCTGGTATGAGAAACTGAAAGTGTAAATCTAATAATAGATATTGTGAAATAGGAAGAAAATGTTCAAATATGGAAGGGAACAGAGGAGGTGGGAGGGGGAAAGAAAGAAAGTAAAAGAAAATGAGAAAAGAAGAAAAAAATAGAAACAAAGCATTTTGTAAATGGGGAGGGGGGAGGGGTTGAAGGGAAGGTAGGGGAATGAGAAAAAAATCAAGTTATATCATGTACAGGTACAAATTCTCTGTGATGGGGCCGGGGATTTAGCTCAGTGGCATAAACACCTATCTGGCAGGCACAAGGCTGTGAGTTTGATCCCCAGTACCAAAAACAAAAACAAAAACAAATTCTCTATGATGAATGTGATCATCATGTATATCTAATATGTACCAATAAAATTTGATTAAAAAAAAAGAAATAGGGACTGAATGAAGTACTTTAGAAAGCAGTTTGATATATCTGTAAATATGAAGCTAAGCATTCCTATGACTCATCCATCCACTTCTAAGCGTATGCCCAAGAGAATCTAATGCATAAACATTTGAAACAATAAATGTATTAGTAATCCCAAACTGGAAACATCTTAGATGTCCATCAACTGCAGAACAGATAGGCTTGGCCAAGTTAACCATTACACATTCTAATAAAAATAAGTAAATAATAATAATTAATACTTGTAGAGTACTTATGTGCTAAATACTGTTCTGGGATTTTAACATATCAGTATTGACATTTATACTATCAGTATTAACCAGTATATTACTAACATTTATACTATCATTATTAATGATAAATGATCATTAAAAAATACAAATACAGGGTTTAATATATGATATGTGCTGTTCTAAACATAAGTTCAGTCACTTTATTTTCAGTTTACCTATTAAGAAGGTATTATCATAATTGACATTTTTCAAATGAGGAAATTGAGGTCAAAAAGTTGGCTAACTTGTTCAAAATCACACAACTAGTTAGTGGCAAAGCTAAAAGTGTCTCTTGCCCCATGAATCATAACCACTACAAAAGAGGCAGAACTATAAGAAGAACAGATAAAAAGTTATAAAAGTAAAAGTAGTCTCATGAGTATTAGTTAAATAAATAAGAAAGAGGGAGGGAAAAAAAAGTCTACTATGATTCCCAGTTATCTTAGAGGTAGTTTAAGAAAACTTGAAGCAGAGGGTTATTTTTTTTTTTTTTTTGGCAGCACCGGGAATTGAACTCACAACCTTACGCCTGTGAGACAGGCACTTGAGTCACTGAGCCAAACTCCCAGCCCTGATTTTTTTGAGGCAGGGTCACACTGTGTAGCTCAGGCCAGCCTTGTGCTCGAGTTGTAGCCCAAGCCGGCCTCAAACTCACAATGCTCCTCCTACCTGGGATTAAAGGCATGTGCCACCACACCCAGCTTAAGCAGAGGGTTTTTTGAAAGTGTAACAGGTTTATTGAGATATAATTCACATCATAAAATTCACCCTTTCAAAGTATATCTCAAAGTGGTTTTTATTATATTCACCAAGTTGTGCCACCATCACAATATCTAATTTTAGAACTTTTTTTTTTTTTTTTGCAGCACCAGGGATTGAACTCACAACCTCACACCTGCCAGTCAAGTGCTTAAGCCATTGAGCCAAACTCCCGGCCCTAGTCTTTTGAGACAGTGTCACACTATGTAGCTCAGGCCGGCCTTGCGCTGGAGTTGTAGCCCAAGCTGGCCTCGAACTCACAACGCTCCTCCTACCTCAGCCTCCCAAGTGCTGGGATTAAAGGCGTGCGCCACCACGCCCAGCTGAACTTTTTAAGCCTTCTCCTTTGTTGGTCTAATAATAAAATTCTTTTTACTGCCCAAGTCACAGATGTATGCCAGGTCATGTCACACAGCAGCTCAACTCTAGGAAAAAAAAAAAGAACTTTTTACACTTTTTACTTTTCAACCCTCCAATAAAAAGAAACCCTTATTCATTAGCACTCATTTCCCATTCTCAGTCCCCATTTCCTTCACTCTCATCAGCCCAGCCAGCCACCGCTCTACATTCTGTGTGGGTATGCCTGTTCCGAATGTTTCCTATAAATGGAATGATATAATATCTAGTCTTTTGTAACAGGTTTTCTTTCACTTCGTGTAATGTTTTTAAGGTTCATACATGTTGTAAGAGGTAGGGCTGTGGGATAGCTTGAGAGAGGAGTAAATAAAACCATGGTAATTGGTAGAAACAGTTTTCTGAAAGTAAATTACCTGAGGTGAGAAATCTTGCTGGGGGAGTGGGATTCTTCAATCGGGCCCTCCTTGCTGGCTTTCAAGAGGAACTGATTCCTTCTCCCTCCACTTTTTTGAATTCCTCCCAAAGAAATACTTTCATATCTGGAGCTTTCTTTTTATTGCCCTGGGAATTTTTTTTTTCGTGTGTGTAGTATTGGGAATTGAACTCTGATCCTTCACACTGACATCCAATACCAGATCTTTTTAAATCTGTTATTTTGAGACAGTCTTGCTAAATCACTAAATGCCCAGGATAAGCTCAAACTCGTAATTCTCTGCCTCACACTCCCTGAGTTCTGGGATTACAAGTGTGTGCCACCATGCGCACCTTGCCCTGGGAAGAATTTAAACTTGACTTTGTCGGGAATAGGCATTTAGGGGTGGCATTGGTGAGGGAGTATAAATGTTAGCTGCCACACTTTTTTTTTTTTTTGTACCAGAGATCAAACTCACGACCTTATGCTTACCAGGTAAGTGCTTGAGCCACCGAGCTAAATCCCAAGCCAGAGTTTAGCTTCTTTTGTTTAAAAACAAAAGTATTCTCAGTCCTTCATTTGAATGAATAACATTACATTATTTTTGGTATGCAACTGGATGATGAGTGTTCCTGATACTAGGAATCTGTGTGAACAACATTTTGAAGAGTGATCTCCAAAGTGTACGTGTGTCTGGTGAGTCCAGAGAACCTAGAAAGGGAAGTGTAATTGATACTATGCACGAATTCAGAAGGGCTTGGCCATTGACTGGGTTCAGTAATTTCTTCCTCTGCCAGTGATGAGATCTCTAGAGACACTACTCCTCTGGAAAGGGAGGGAGGTAGGAAGTTCAACAGATCAGGGAAGGTCTGTAGATCAAAGACGAGAAAGACTGCTGCTACCTTTGAGCCCCTTTTCAGTGTTGTTCCACGCCTAGCTCCACTCACCAGCCAAATCCCTGCCACTGTCCTTCTGGGCCTCACTTGTAAATTGCACATGAGCTGAGCAGGTGTCATTATCAGCAAACATTCTCTGATTGCCCCAGGTCTGCTCCTCTCCATGGTGCTTCCAGAGCATCTCAAATTTACCTTCCACACAGTGCTTATAACATTATGATGAAGTTAACATGTTACAATAAAAGGGTACAAACTCAGGTGCCTAAGGAGCCCAGGAAGATAAAAATACAGGGAAAAGTCAGCCATAAGAATAACCCTCACTTTATTTTTTTTTTCAAATCCATTTTATTCAAAGATAAAAAGAAGAAGAAGAAAATAAACTACAACAAAATTTCAAAGCACATCAATCAGGGGCAACAATGGTACATACACTGTGCGTTGTCATCCCCAACCCTCACTTTAAAATGGAAATAAAAACTTTGTCTACTTTTCTTAAATCATGGAATTTCCTTTATGTATATTTTCCTCTCTCTATATATATATATATATCTTTTCCTCTCTCTCTCTCTCTCTGTCTCTGTCTCTCTCTGTCTCTCTGTCTCTCTCTAGACAGGGTCTTACTATGCAGTTCAGGCTGGCTTTGAGTTTACTTTGTGGCCCAGGCTGATCTTGAACTCACAATGATCTTCCTGCCTCAGCCTCCCAAATGCTGGGATTACAGGTATGTGTCACCACACCTGGTTGATTTGTTTTGTTTGTTGTTGTTTGCTTTTTTTTTTTTTTTGCTTTTCCTCTGTTTTGAGAGCATTGTAGGTGCATGAAGCATCTCACACTTTGGTTTTTAAAATGTAACCAGGAGTGGTCAGGACTGTTGCCATGTGGAATTTAGGCCCAACATTATCAGATCTACTAGCTTGCCAGAGAAACTGGGAATCTGAACATCTATGAAAATCTCCCAATTTTTTTTTTTTTTTTTTTTTTTTTTGCGGCACCAGGGATGGAACTCACGGCCTCGCGCCTGCCAGACAGGCGCTTAAGCTGCTGAGCCAAACTCCTGGCCCTGGTTTTTTGAGGCAGGGTCGCACTATGTAGCTCAGGCCGGCCTTGCGCTCGCGTTGTAGCCCAAGCCGGCCTCAAACTCACAACGCTCCGCCTACCTCAGATCAGTTCTCTCTTGATGTCACAAACAGAATTCTTCTGGAGGCAAAGATCCAGCACATAAGCCCCATAGCTGTTAACCCACTGGTCTTTGTGACCTGGACCACACAGCATTTAAGTCCCTACAAATTAGCACAGGTTCTGATATACAGAAAGCACTCAGCATATTTTTAAGGAATAACAGTTGATATTTACTTAGTACTTACTACATTATGTACCAAGTACTTAAGCCCTTTACATTTGTTACATCGTGTCATCAGTATAGCCTTAGGAGAAAGGTATACTTGCTGAATGGTTTAGAGAATAGTGAGGGAGGCAGGATTGTAACTCGGGTCTGTCTGATCCAGATTTCTTAGAAAGGTAGAATCTTCAACTTGAGAGATAGGTTGAAGTACTGACTAAGAGCTTGTTCTCTAAGTTTTAGTTTCGGTTTAGTCACTTTCTATTTGTCATCTTAGGCAACGCATGTATCTCTATACCCTAATTTCCCCATCTATGAAGTGAAGAGAGGGTTGGGGTATAGATCAGTGACAGATCACAGTGCTCAGCGTGCACAAGGCTTTGGGTACAGTTCCCAACTTCAAAGGGGAGGAAGCTTTGAGATATGGCACACACCTGCAGTCTTCCCCAGCGACATGGGACACTGAGGTAGGAGGATTGTAAGTGTAAGGCCAGCCTGGGCAACTTAGAAAGATTTTGTCTCCAAAAAAAAAATGTTTTTTAAAAGGCTGAGGATATAGTTCAGTGAGAGAATGCTTGCCTAGCACAGGTTCTATTCCCAGTACTGTACAAAAAAAAAGGGGGAGGAAGATAATAACCATTAAGTATGCATAGGGTTTTTTTGTTTTGTTTTGTTTTGTTTTGTTGTTTTGTTTTGTTTGTCTTCTTGAGACAGGGTTTCACTATGAAGTTCAGGCTGGCCTTGAACTCACTTTGTAGCCCAGGCTGACTTCAAACTTGCAGTAATCTTCCTGCCTCAGATTCCCAATTGCTGAGATTATAGGCATGTGCCACCACACCTAGCCTTCACAGGGCGATTGTAAGGGTTAATTATGATAAAGAGGCACAGAAGAGTTCCTTGACAAATAGTAACCAATATTACCATCCCACTGTTTTCCCCTTTGAAAATTAAATCACAGAATTCACAATCACATCCACTACAGCTTCTTATCCTGCAAAGAGGCATACTCTGGTTGAATATCTATCTTGTTACTAGAGAGAAGAGAAGGATGTATTGTAAGAAGTGACTTCAGATATCAGATGGATGTCTTCTGAGCCACCAACACACTTGACAGGAGTGAAAATGATCAAAATGAATGACAGGGTCTCAGAACAAGGGACAAATTGTTCTCATACTAGGCTGTTAAGTAGGAAAATAAATAGTTATCTTGGGTCTAAAGCTTCATCCCCACTTGTGTTTTATGTCTTCTTAAGGTTAGCACCAACTTTCTAAAGGAATAATTAAATCTGGGAAGAAATGGGGTCAACAGGTCTCATAATGCTTTTAAACAGGAACTCTCAGAGCTTGTGGAGGAAGCAGCTAATAGCAAAGCTGCTTTCCTCACCATCAATTCTGAGAATGCTTAGTCCCAGGTAGACGATACAGGAGCACAGCTTGCCAAATACAGGTGACATTAATTTTAAATCATCTACAGTCAAAAACTGATTCTGCAGCCAGGTGTGATTATGCATGCCTGTAATCCCAGCACTCAGAAGGCTGAGGCAGCATGATCACTGCAAGTTCAAGACAAGCCTGGGCTACAAAGTGAGCTCAAGGACAGTCTGAACTGCATAGCGAGACCCTGTCTCGAAAAGACAAAAAAAAAAAATTGATTCTGCTCATAAATTGACACATTTCAGAACATCTTTGGTTTGTTTAGTAAAAATTATTGCTATATTTAATCATCATTTAGAAACGGATTGTATTCCTGATAACAAAAAATGAAATACCTAAGAATTCATCACCTCAGAAATAAAATCAATCAATGTAAAGCCAGTCTCAAAATGTTATTGGAAGATACGAGATTTTAATAAGTCACAACCTAAACTGTGCTGAGCAAGAGGACATAAAGTTGTAAAGACATCAGTTCTCAGTCAGGTGTAGTGGTGCACGCCTGTAATCCCATCACTCGGCAGGCTGAGGTGGGAGGATCATTGTGAGTTGGAGATCAGCCTGGGCTACAAAGTGTGAGTTCAAGACCAGCCTGAACTGCATAGTAAGACTCTGTCTCAAAAAGACAAAAAAAAAAAAAGAAAAGAAAAGAAAAAAGCATATCAGCTCCCTCCAAGTTAATTTATGAACAATTCAATGCCAATTAAAAATGCCTACAGTATTTTGTTGTTTTGTTTTTATTATCAAAGAACTCCACAAAATAATAAGGATACTGTATCATATTTTTTATTCAATCATTTCTTCATCTTATTCACTTTTTAATTTTACCCAACTTTGTTTTTATAGTTTTACTGGAATATATTTTATATTGGTTGAAACTCACCTTTTAAAGTACAAATTAGTGTTTTTATAGTATATTCACAGATTTGTGTGACCATCACCACTAATGTTTCAAGATTCAGAACAAAACCCTCATTCCCGTTAGCAATCATTCACCTTTTCCACTCCAGCCCTAGACAACTACTAATCTACTTTTTGTCTTCTTGAATTTGTCTATTGTGACACTTTATACAAAAGGAATCATAACATATGTGGGCTTTCATGACAGACTTCCTTCATTCAGTATTTTTTCATGCTTAATGAAAAAAATCAACCTTACTCAAACAGAGATGTGGCCTTCGGTCTTGGCTTCTGAAAAGTAATCTTCCAAATTCTTGAATTGTCATACTGATTCTTGTTTTTCACAATACAGAGAATTGAACTCAGGGCTTTCACAATAAGCTACATCCTTAGCCTTTTTTATTATTTTTTTCATTTTGAGACAGGCACTCTCTAAGTTACTAAATTGACTAGGTTGGTCTCAAATTTATAACCTTCCTGCCTCAGTCTCCCAGAGTTCTGGGATAACAGGTGTGTGCCACCATGCCAGCTTGCTCGCCCTTTCTTTCTTTCTTTCTTTCTTTCTTTCTTTCTTTCTTTCTTTCTTTCTTTTCTTTTCTTTTCTTTCTGTTTTCTTTCTTTTTTCTTCCTTCCTTCCTTCCTCCCTCCCTACAGAGTTTCTAACTTCATGCTCATTTAAGCATTAGGAATTTTGGCATTAGTGATTACGATATTTATACCTTAATTTTCAACAGTTTTTGTCTCTTGTGTTTCTTCCATAAGATATTGAAATTTCAATTGCAGTTGAAGTCATTATACCTTATTTAGAAACAGTATTTCAGGAAGAAACTCTTGTCTGTTGTAGGAGTAAGGTTGTGATCATTAATCGTGATATGTTAACTTAACTGGATTGAGAAACATCTCAGGGATTAGTAAAACCCACTTCTGGGGGTGTCTGAGTGGGTAATGGGGGCATGACCTTGGGTACTATGTATGGTCCCTGGACCCTCACTCTCTGGCATTATTCTTCTACTATGCTTCCTAATTGCCCTGAACTATGCATCTTTGCACTTCCATGCTCTTCTGCCATGATATGACTGCCTTACAGCCAGATGATCATGGTCTGAATCCCCTAAAACTACCACCCAATTAAATCTCTCCTCCTTCAAGTTGGGGGTGTCAGGTATTGTGTAGTGTATAGGAACAAGACAGTATGATGAGTAATTTTATGCTTCAACTTGGCTATATGGTCAAACATTCTAGATATTTCTATGGTAAGAATAACTCTTAAATTGGTAGGCTTAGAGTAATGTAATTTATTCTTCCTAATCCAGATAGGTTACATCCAATATTTTGGAGGCCTTGATAGAACTTTGTTCATCTTACTTAAATTTTTGTTATGAAAATGTTGACGTAGACAGATAGATAGATAGATAGATAGATAGATAGATAGATTCCATACATCCAGGATCAACAATTATTAACATTTGCTTTATTTGCTTTCTCTCCATTATACTCTTTTACTCTCTAGCTATAGACAGACACATATTCATCATTGTTACACTGAATTATTTCAATATAATTTGCACACGTTTCATCCACAAATTCTTTGGAATGCATCTCTTTTTTAAAAAAAGAACATTACACTTAACAATGATGTCATTAAGATTCCTAAGAAAAATTAGCAAAAATTCCATAATGTATTTCATATTCAAATCTGCAAATATTCCAAGAACATCTTGTATAGTTTCCCCTCAAATAAACCAGAAGCCAATCAATATTTACTTATTGCATTTGGCATGTCTCTTCAACCTCTTTTCATTCATTCTATTGACATATATTCTATGATATTGACATTTTTGAGAGTCTCTGGCCACTTTTCTTATAAAATGTCTAGCATTCTGGATTTTTCTGTTTTGCTTCATGTTGTTTAACATGTTCCTTTATCCCATGGATTTCTCATAAACTGGAAGTTAGGTCTGACCTGATAAGAAAATTCCTACTGGAAGCACCTGAGGTCATACTGTTCCACTATTATTGGTGTTTAAGAGATGACAGACAGATCTCTCCATCGTAAGGGTATATTCTTCTTCTTTTGCAGTTACTAAGAGTTCTTTGGGTTTAACCTTTCCAACAAGACTTCATTGCAAACCTGTATAGTGATGTAAAAACATTTTCAAAGATTAGGAGGGCACATAAAAGACATCTAAAAAGGAAGAGCAGTGGAACAGCTGTACTTTTTTCAGAGAATGACAATAAAGCAGCAATAAACAACTAAAGCATAAGGGTATCAGAACCTAAGATACTGGCACTGAAATAAATTCAAACATATATCATATGGGATAAAAGAATGTCACATAGTTTTTAAATCAATCCAAATACTTCATAATTTGCAACATGATAAATCTGTCGTGAGGCGATGTTTTCATTCTATTTTGATGTTTTGTTTATTTATTTTATTTTTATTTATTTATTTATTTATTTTTTGGTGGCACCGGGGATTGAACTCACAACTTCGTGTCTGCCAGGGCAGGCACTTAAGGCACTGAGCCAAACTCCTGGCCCTGGTGTTTTGAGGCAGGGTCACACTGTGTAGCTCAGGCCGGCCTTATGCTCACGTTGTAGCCCAAACCGGCCTCGAACTCACAACGCTCCTCCTACCTCAGCCTCCGGAGTGCTGGGATTAAAGGCGTGCGCCTGGCTTGATGTTTTATTTAAAAATGGACATCTTATCAAATCCCTTATGTGAGAACTTAGAGTGAACTCCCCCTACTTTGAGAGTATGACTTAAGTCTCCCGTCCCTTGGGAGAGTTTACACCAAACCCATTGAAACACACATACATGAATTACTGACTCCAATAACAAAATTTCAAAATACATACAAACTCAAGAGTTTGACTAGCATTTGGAGAACTTGAGTCAAGGCAGGGCTGCATTCTGCCAGTCACTCTTCTGCAATGAGTTCAAGGTCTGGCAAGATTTGGAATTTTTTTTTTTTGTGGCACCGGGGATCGAGCTCACAACCTCGCACCTGCCTGACAGGCGCGTAAGCCGCTGAGCCAAACTCCCGGCCCTGGTTTTTTGAGGCAGGGTCGCACTGTGTAGCTCAGGCCGGCCTTGCGTTCGCGTGGTAGCCCAAGCCGGCCTCGAACTCACAACGCTCCTCCTACCTCAGCCTCCCGAGTGCTGGGATTAAAGGCGTGCGCCACCACGCCTGGCTAAGATTTGGAATTTTAAGACTTCATTTGCCAGTACTTGTATTGTTTCTGGATTTGGGGGGGCTGGAGTCTCCTTCCGGAGGCGGTTTCTAGATTCTTTCTGTCCTGAGCAAAGAATCGGTCAAGACAAGTGCAAATGGCAGCAAAGTATTACTAAAGGTAGGAAAAGAAACAGGCTCCGCAGAGTGAGTTTCAGCCAAGTAAACATTAAGAAAACAAGTTCACCTTACAGTGATGGTGGGCCTCCACGGAAGAGAGAACATAGTGGCAAAAACTGAATGTGGACTGTCCTTTTTGTATGACCCACTCCTCAGGCTGACGTCAAGTCTAAGCCATCTGATGGAAAACTTGCTTGTGTTCTCACAAGAAGTCCATGTGCTGGGCTTTGGGAACTGTTCTGTGCATGCACACTGGGATTTTGTAATTAACAGGTAGCTTACTGCTGAGCCAGCTTTATCACACCCTAGTCCTTTGTCTTAGTGTCACCCCTTAGCATAGAATGACCTCACTTATGCTGTCCTGCAGCTCCCCTATGGCAGTCAAGTCAGTTTCTCCAAAAACTGATCATATAAATGTACACCTCAAATTCTAATTAGACTTTTCTTTCCACCAATGTTTGCATCTAACTGAGTAACAATTTGGAAACTTATTCACTTGAAACTTACTATGTGCTAGTGTTCCCTGTCTATCAAGTATTCTATCAAGTGTTTACAATCCCTGTGAGGCTGTTAACATTATTCTTCCCTTTTTTTTTTTTTTTTTTTTTTTTTTTTTTTTTTTTTTTTTTTTTTTTTTTTTTTTTTTTTTTTTTTTTTTTTTTTTTTTTTTTTCTTTTTGGTACTGGGGATTGAACTCACAATCTTGTGCCTGCCAGGCAGGTGCTTAGACCACTGAGCTAAATCCCTGACTCTGTTTTTTTGAGCCAGGGTCTCACCATGCAGTTCAGGCTGGCCTTGAACTCACTTTGTAGCTGTCTTGGTTACTTTTTACTGCTTGCTGAGACAAAACACCTGACACATAAAACTAAGCAAGGAAAGGTTTATTTAGCTTACAGTTTTTGGAGGTTTCAGTCCACAATCAGCTGGCTCCAAGGCAGGGTGGCATGGCACTGAGGCAATACTTCATGGCAGCAGCCAAGCAAAAGCAGCCACAGTAAAAGGAGGGCAAGAGCAAGCTTCTTTTCCTCCTTTATATAGTATACAGGACCCCCCCCACCCCCCACCCCCCACCCCCCTTCGCCCTCAGGGTGGGTGTAGCTTCACAAACATCCTTGCCTTCCTTTGCACAAGATGAGGATGTTTACAAAGTAAGATCCCTGGCTCCCTGCTGAGTCTCTCAGCTAAACTTCTGACCTTCTCAAATTGACACAATAAACAGGTAACTGCTTGTGCTCTACACCCCAGGATGTAGAGCTGCTGCCTTACTTAATTAAGCTTCTAGGCTTCTCAAGTTGACACAACGTATAAACCGTAACAGTAGCCCAGACTGGTCTCATAAGGATCCTCCTGCCTCAACCTTCTGTGTGCTGGGATTAAAGGCATGGGCCATCATGCCCGGCTCTATTCTTCCCTTCTTTAGGCATTGTGATCCTAAGAAACTTTAAGAAACCTTGTGATTTACAAAATCATATTTCAATCAACTTATTTCCACTATATACAACAGAAAATTAGTTGGAAGTTACCCCAGAAATAAAAGTGAGTTCAGTTTGCTCCACTTTACGGATGAAAAACTTGAAGTGAAAGCTTAATAAATTTTAAGGCTAATTAAATTAAGGCTAGAAAATCATATTTTTTCTGTGCTTACTCTATAGTGGATATTGTTCTAAGCACTTTATATAAAAAACTAATTTAACCCCTTCAATTTTATGAGAGTAGGTTACACTTACTCTCTCTTCATTTTTGTCAGTGAGAAAATTGAAACAGAAAAGTGACCTATTTAAAAACCACAGCCAGGCAGGCATGGTGGCACACGCCTTTAATCCCAGCACTCGGAGGCTAAGGTAGGAGGAGCGCTGTGAGTTTGAGGCCAGCGTGGGTTACAACGTAAACACAAGGCTGGCCTGAGCTACACAGTGTGACCCTGTCTCAAAAAACTAGGGCAGGGAGTTTGGCTCAGTGGCTTAAGCACCTGTCTGGTAGGTGTGAGGTTGTGAGTTCAAACCTTGGTGACACAAAAAAAAAAAAAAAAAAAGAAAAGAAAGAATCCACAGCCAGCCAATTAGGGAGCTGGAATGGGAATCCAAGAAAGATGATTCAAAATCTGTGCTTAATTGTTCTACCCTATCATCTCACAAGTTATGCTATTTGTGACTGCACTGTAACAGCTAGTTAGGAATCAGATTTGGTCCCAAGTTTGCTGACTTTGGATGCCATCCTTTATGGAGAATTCCGAAAGCAAAAAAAAAAAGTAAGTTGATTACCTCATAAAACCTAGTACTGACTCTGGGCTTGCATTGGGATATTTTGTGCAAGCAACTGCTAATTATCTATGCTGAGAGATGGATGAATAAAGAAGATCCAATACAGCCAAATACCAAACCCTATCCCCCATAAAATGAAACAAAGCCCCTGGCTTCGGGGTATAATAATCATGTCATTTTTGTGAATTTGCTTTCTTAATTATGATTTGCTAGAATTGCTATTAATGTCAGTTGTTATTCTTTATGTATCCCAAAGATAGCAAGGTGTGAATGAGTTGCACAATATGCCTCTGTGGAAAAAGAGAAAGGATTGTAAGATCTCTTTTCCATCTGTTTCTTTCAATCTTGTGTTCCAGGTCTTGGTCTATGTCTTAACCGATTTCTCATGTTAATTATTTTAACCTTGTCAGTGGCTTCTTTTGTCTCATTGCTATAGAAACCCAGTCTGCCTTAGGAATTGTCTTCCAGTTTCTTCGACCCAAACCCTCTGCTTCAGTCCTTCTTCAGCTCCACATCATCTGCTGAATTAAGTTTAAGCTCCTTGATCTCAGCTTCTGGGTCTGTCTCTAATTTGCTCCTCTTTTATTCCCTTTTTATTATTTTATTTTATTATTTATTTATTTTTGTCTTTTTGAGACAGGGTCTCGCTATGCAGTTCAGACTGGCCTTAAGCTCACTTTGTAGCCCAGGTTGGTCTGGAACTCATATCAAAACTTCTGCCTCAGCCCTGGGTGCTGGGATTACAGGCATGCACCACTAGGCCCGGCTTATTCTCTTTTTAGAAATAATACATTCCTGGAGTAGAGGTTAAAGCATATCATTATCAACCAAAATACTAATTGAAGGATTAAATATATCTGTATAGACTTTTAGAGTAAAAACATCTACCAAAAAAAAAAATTTCACCAATATTGCCCCATTTAAATTGCATGCCCTTACACATAAAATAACATAAAAGGAACTGGGCATGGTGGCACACGCCTTTAATCCCAGCACTCAGGAGGCTGAGGCAGGAAGATCTTTGTGAGTTCAAGACCAGCCTGGGCTACAAAGTGAGTTCAAGCCTGAACTGCACAGTGAGGCCCTGTCTCAAAAAATAGAGCTGGGGATTTAGCTCAGTGGCCTAAGTGCCTGCCTGGCAGGCGTGAGATTGTGAGTTCCATCCCTGGTACCAAAATAAAACAAAATAAATAACATAAAATAACATAAAATAATATGTATACACCCAAAATTATATGTATACACATATTTATATATGTGTATACATATGTATACACATATATAAAATCTCAAAATTGTATGTATACACATATAAAACTTGCTAGTTTCACCATTTTCTATTGTTTCAGAAAACACTGTCACATTTTAACTTAATGCTGCTGTCCTTGGAAAGCTTTTGTATTTGGAGTTCTTACTAAGGGAATGGGTCTGAATGGGGAATAAAATAAAGTAGTTTAAAAGGCATCTCTCTGCAGTTTCGGTGTTTTGCTTAGGAAACGCCTTGTCAAGTCACAAGGTGTGCGTGATCAGCTTACGCACTCGCTCTTGACTGAAATGATTACTTTCCTGATGTTCCTGATGGCCCCTTGCGCTGGTCCGAACGCCATCGAGGTATACGCGCGTTCATAGAACTACAAATCCCACAAGGCCGTTCGGCTCGGGCGCCTGCGCATCGAGCGCTCGCTCGTTCCCTTCCGCTCCTTTTTACTAGGAAAGACCCGCCCCGCGGCTCTGTCGCTCGCGTTCGAAGAAGCGGAAGAAGATGGCGCTCGTCAGGTGGGTTGTTGACTTGGGGCCTTTATACGGAAGGGTATGGGAGTACCCACCTTTTTCTTTTCTCGCCTACACTCTCCGGTGGTGGTCTGGTCTGGAGCACAAAGTGACGTGGGCCGAAATCGTTGGTAGGCCCTCTCGCCAGCTACCGCGGCAACTAGGCCGCATTGAAGCCTGGACCTTTCCCGAGGGGCTTCCCAGGTTGAGTTCACCCCTTCAAAGGGGCCGAGAGCCGCTACCTGGCCTCGCGGCTGAGAAGTCGCACGTGTTTTTCGCTTAGGCGTGGTATCGGGTTGGAGAGCCTTCCCGCCGGCTTGCGGATCGCGGCTCGCGGCTGGGTGGACGCGATGGAGCCGTGGGCAGCGGCTTATGCACCTGGACTTACGCACCTGGGCAGAGGGAAGAGCGCGGCAGGCGACTGCGCTGCTTTCAGGCGGTTTATCTGCAGTGGTCTCTCCTTTCTCTTGCCACTCTTTCCCTAAACTAGGTTTTCTGAAAGAGGGTACTGAACAGGGATTTTAAATTGGCCGCAAGAGTTGCCTATGTCCACTAATATGCTTGTACCGCTACTCTGAACTTTAACTTTAGACCTTAGAATTTCTTCCGTAGATAGAACCACCCCAGATGTTTGGTGTTGCCAGTTGCCGTGGTTACCGTATATAAAGCTCTTCCAGACTTTAAGGAAAGGTACTGTTTAAGTGGGAGATTCTAAGAAGTTACATAACTCCTTGCAGCGCGCGACCTTGTTGCTCCAAGTTGAAAAACTTTCCATGCAAACTTAACAGGAGAAGTTTGGTGTTGAAAGAGGGTGTGAAGAAAGTTACCATTTTAGGACCTAAGTTTGATCCCGCTTAACAGACTTTTTTCTCACAGATGTTTTTTAAACCCCGCTGTTCGCAATTACCCTAAAAAAAGTTGTCGCAGGGAACCATCAGCGAAGTGTATACAGAGAAAAGTTTGACTGAGACTGCAAGAAGAATGGGATATTAGATGTACACAGCAACACAGAACACTTAATTTGTGTAGTACCAGCCTTCGTGCGAAAAGCACTAGATAGGATGAGCTATTTGGACTAAAAAGTATTTGAGAATTTGTTTGTTTCTGTGGGAGTGCTTGTGTGTGTGTGTGTGTGACAGCAAACCTTTAATTGTCCTCCAGGTGCAAGACACTGTGCTGTAAATTAATGGGGTTATGAGGGAAGATTTTGTGGGAAAGGTGAAATGTGAAATGGACATTCACGAACAATGTGAGAGATGTGGTTAGTATTGTGTGCTTAAAATTGCAATGGCAGCAATCTCTAAATGGTCTTTCCATGGCTTTCGTCTGGTCTTCATTGGTATCTGTTGTAATATCCTTTCTTAAATATAGCCAGGGATATAGCTCACCAGCACAAGTCCTTGCCCAGCAAGCATGAAGTTGTGAGTTCAATCCTTGGTACCAAAAAAAAGAAAGAAATATAAATACATTTTTTCTCTTTTTTAAGTTCTGTGAACTGTCCTAACAAATGACTCCAACCCAAGGAGGGGGTGATGGGAATACCAATTTGTAGCTAGTAGGTTGGAAGTACTTCTTGGCCAGACTTGTGATTGGCAGTCACTCTTGCGGGACTGAGCTCTCCACCTGTGGGATCTGACACTATCTCCAGGTAAATAGTGTCAGAATTAACTTAAGATGCTCACCAAGCCGGGCGTGGTGGCGCACGCCTTTAATCCCAGCACTCGGGAGGCTGAGGTAGGAGGAGCGTTGTGAGTTTGAGGCCAGCTTGGGCTACAACTTGAGCGCAAGGCTGGCCTGAGCTACATAATGCAACCCTGCCTCAAAAAACCAGGGCTGGGAGTTTGGCTCAGTGGCTTAAGTGCTGCCCTGGCAGGTGCGAGGTTGTGAGTTCAATCCCTGGTGCCGCCAAAAAAAAAAAAAAAAAAAGATGCTCACCAGTTGTGCACTGGAGAATGCACAGGAGAATTGATTTCTTGTTTGATGTGTAAGGAAAACACCCCACGTACCTTGTGTCATAAATGTTAGGTGTTGTCTTGTTGAGGAGTAGGGAAACTTTTCCTATTTCTTTTTTTATTTATTTATTTATTTATTTTTTATTTTTTTTGGTACCAGGGATCGAACTCACCACCTCATGCCGGCCAAGCAGGCACTTCGGCCACTGAGCTAAATCCCTGGCCCTATTTTTTGAGATAGGATCTCACTGTGTAGTTCAGGCTGGCCTTGAACTCACTTTGTAGCCCAGACTGGTCTGGAACTCAGAATGATCCTCCTGTCTCAGCCTCCCAAGTGCTGGGATTAAAGGTTTTCCTATTTCTTTACATTCTGTATCTTCACAGAGCTTACATTCTAATAGGACAAGCAGCCTATATATGATTTTAAAAATACATTCACTTAACATGCTAAGGATAAAAAGTTAGACTCTAAAGTTTGGGTGGGGTGGCTGTATTTTACCAAGTCAGAAAACAACTCTAGAGAGGTAAAGTTGAATAGAGATGTGAATGCTAAGATACAGGTTACTGAAAGATGTCGGGAAGTATTTTCTATAGAAGCGTAGAAAAAGTTGTTCTTAATAAATAGAATATTTCATGGCAAAGGGAATAGCAAATGTAAAGATCCTGAGATCACTTAAGTAAAGGCGAGAAAGCGATAGGGACAGAAGTGGTAAGTACATGGGGCAGAGTGAATTTACATTGTTACCTCAGTTTTTGAAGGGCTCCGAGCTTGAACTTTCCACTACTTGAACAGCAAAGTTTGAGGGGGGAAATCTGCTTAGTGTTCATAACTTTGCTTGGTAGTCTAACTGGAAATCCAACTTGAAAAAACCTGAGAGTGAGTCATGCCTCGAAGCAGCCACAAAGAGTTGATGCTTCAGTCTAAGCAGCATTCTCACCCAGACAACGTATAGTGCTATGTTTAGTGTGATAAAACATTTGTCATTGTGCTTTTTTCCCCCCTGTGCTTTATTTGCGTAAAATGTCATAACCATGGCTCCACAGAAAGTTACTGTTACCAGCAGTAAAGTGAAGGAAAACTGTGAAATAAATTATTCCGTAATTTGTTAAAGTGTTGAAAAAATGAATTTATAAGTGCAATTTTTGGACCTCGGAACCAATTATTTGGCTTTCCATTATTTCTTATGGGAAAAATATGTTCAGTTCTCAAACTTTGTAGTGTTTCAACATGAATTTGGAAGGAATTGAGTTCAACAACTAACATATCACTGTATTTATTTTGGCAAACATTTGAGGAGCTTCTGCTATCAGCTATCAGCACCTGGACAGTTAGGGATGAAAGGAGCAGAAAACATGATACCTGTCTTTGGGTTGCTCACAGTTTAGTGAGAGGAGGATAGGTAAATGAACAGGGGATTGTGATACATTAAAAGATGTTTTAGTGATATACAGAGGATGTAGAGGGAATTTACATGGGGGCAGCCAATCCACACCCAAGGAATCCTGGAACAGCTCTAAATGATCAAACTTGGAAAACATATTGGCAGTATCTGGACACTGACAACTGGCTTACAACTGTTCTCATTTAACACAAGAACATTATGAGGTACTTTTTTATGATCTGTTATTACAAATGAGAAAAGTTCAGAAGGGTAAGTAATATAAACCTAGGTTTTTAAGTGGCATGGATCGAGTTTAAACTCTGAACCCTCAACCAACACAATAACTGGTCTTCTCAAACTGGATTAGAGCTCTGTACTTTTCCCTGATCACTTAGTGTTTTTGTTTATTTGTGATTTCAATGATTGACTCCAACGCCTGTGCACTGAAAACATCTCCAGACCTTTTTATTTTAAGTCAGTGTTTCATTAAGACGCTGGATTTCCCAGGCCGGATTTGAACTTGACTTTTTTCCATTAAATGTACTACTCATCTGCTCAGATCTTTTTTGGATACTTTGGGTGTCACTGTAATAACGGTTATATTAACTTTAAAGTTGTTAAAAAGTTAAGTAGAAAGTTGCTTTTCTTAAGTAAGTTGCATCTTTAAGACTTACACTTCCATTCTTTGACCTTTTAAGTTTCAAATTTCATTTGAAACTAGGTACCCTTTAGAAAATACACTTTGAACATGTGGATGGTTTTCTTTTTATCTTCTTCTTTGTTGCACTCATTTTTAACCGTCGTTCTTTTGTGTTGACATTAACATAGTTGTAAGGAGCATATGCGTGAAACAGTTTTTCAAAATGGACTATAAGAATAAAGGAATATTTAGAAAACCATGTACAGGTTGGTTAGCCCCTAGGCAGTTGGTAATCGAGAATATTTGTGTCATAGTTAGACGTAGTTATGTCTCTAAGAACTTATTTCTTTCCATATATGATTGGTATTGAATACTGCTGTGAATCATGAATAAGTCTGCTCTTGAGTGATCAAAAGAAAAAGCATTAAAGGAAATTAAAATTGTCTGATAGCCAAGTTAGGTCAATCAAATTAAATGTAAGGGTTTTTAAAAATCCTTTTATTTTCTACAGCTTTTTACCTGCGCCTACTCAGCTATCTCAGGACCAGCTTGAGGCTGAGGAAAAAGCAAGATCTCAGCGATCACGACAGACATCACTAGTTTCCTCCCGAAGAGAACCACCACCATACGGATACAGGAAAGGCTGGATACCTCGGTTGTTAGAGGTAAATACAGATGTTCTGTTTGGACTTACTAAAGTATGCTGAAATTTATTGTAGCTCACTTATAATACAAATTTAACCCTGGAGTCTCTGATTGTTAATTTCAGTGTGATAGAAATTCTGGTGAGTTCTCAAGACATATTTCCCTCAGAAGAGCTGTATTTTTCTTCATACTTAGTGGTTTGTGATCACTAGAGAACGGTACCATTTTGTCTCTTCTGACTAAGTATTGAGACCCATACAGAGGAATTCACATACCTTTTATATGTCTAGGGTGCACAGCATGTGGACAGCAGTGAGAAAGTAAGAGAGGAACGTGAAAGCATGATCAAAGTGGTTTTCATGCCCCACCCCACCAATATCCTGTAACTGTGAACAAACAGCCTTTCTCCAGGGAAAACTCCAGTAGCCTTTGCTTTACTGGTTTCTTTCTCTTCATCTGTTTTATTATCTTCAATTTGGGAATGTTAATACATGCCTCCTACACATATTAGATACAATTTTAGGGAATGTGATAAGATTTGATGACTAACTGGAGGATGAAGAAAAATCTGGAAGGATTTTTGTGCCTCTAACTTGTTGCTTTTTCTTTCTTTCTTTCTTTCTTTTTTTTTGTGGCATCAGGGACTGAACTCACAACCTCGCACCTGTATAGACAGGCACTTAAGTCACTGAGCCAAACTCCTAGCCCTGGTTTTTTGAGGCAGGATCGCACTGTGTAGCTCAGGCCGGCTTTGTGCTCTTGTTGCAGCCCAAGCCGGCCTCGAACTCACAATGCTCCTCCTACCTCAGCCTCCCGAGTGCTGGGATTAAAAGCGTGCGCCACCACGCCCAGCTCTAACTTGTTTCTTAAGAACAAACTTCCTTCACATCACCTGTTCTGATTACTGAATCATAGGCATCAGTTCGAAACATTCTTTTCTTTATTTGGAGATGACTTCTCATGCTTGACCATCTTCCTTATCTAAAGAGAAGAGCAAACATTTGAGGCTTAAATATTTTGCTTACTCACTGTCTTGGTTACTTTTTACTTGTTGCTGAGACAAAACACCTGACACCCAAAATTAGGGAAGGAAAAGTTTATTTAGATTACAGTTCTTGGAGGTTTCAGTCCACAATCAGCTGGCTCCAAGGCAGGGTGGCATGGCACAGGAACAACACTTCAAAGCAGGAGCCGAGCAAAAGCAGCCAGAGTAAAAGGGGGAGAGCAAGCTTCTTCTCCTCCCTTATATAGTACACAGGACCCCCTGCCCCCAGGGTGGGTGTAGCATTCACAAATCTCCTTGCCTTCCTTTGCACAGGATGAGGCTGTTTACCAAGTAAGACCCCTGGCTCCCTGCTGAGACTCTCAGCTAAACTTTTGACCTTCTCAAATTGGCACAATGGCCAGGTAACTGCTTGTGCTGTACACCCCAGGATGTAGAGCTGCTGCCTTACTTAATTAAGCTGCTACACTTCTCAAGTTGACACAATGTATAAACCCTAACACCATCTTTGCCTCTTTCAAATCTTTATCTTCTTCTTAATATGCACTCTGATTCCTACAAATACTCTTTCGTATCCCAAGGACTATATACCTGATTGAAAATCTAAAGTGCCTGTAAGCATTCATTTTTGTACCATTTTGTATTCTGTCACTTTCTTGTATTCTATCCTGTTGTGGTTATGACTTTTACTTCACAAATGAGAAGGAGATTTTGCCTTTTTCATATACTTGCAAGTAGTGTCCATAATATTCTTTTGAAATGAAACTTGTTGCTTAGATTCCTATGAGTAACC
Organism: Dasyprocta punctata; assembly: GCA_004363535.1. Taxonomy (NCBI): domain Eukaryota; kingdom Metazoa; phylum Chordata; class Mammalia; order Rodentia; family Dasyproctidae; genus Dasyprocta; species Dasyprocta punctata. The sequence continues at coordinate 22,516 of RJWM01030837.1, forward strand.
ATCTTTGTTCTCAGCCTCTACCATGTTTTTTGTCCCTCTGCCTACCAGACTTTATAGTGCCTATGAGACAAACATCCAAGTAAATTGTATCTTGCCCTAACATATTCCCATTTTTTTTCAGTTCATCCCCAGTCCTTATGAATTCCAGTTTGTGAAGGCCCCTCTTACTGTAATTATTGAGGGATTTTTGTTGTTACTTTTGTTTTATTCTAAGAGCATAATTTCTGAAAATCAGAGTAAAATAAAAGATCCTCAAGGAGACTTGTAATGCCCTCTTATCTGAAGCAAAAAGGTAGTGATTGTCACTATCTAAATTTGGTATCTGTTTTGCTATAGCATAGGTATCTGCTATGGTTTATACATTGTGTCAACTTGAGAAGTCTAGCAGCTTAATTAAGTAAGGCAGCAGTTCTACATCCTGGGGTGTAGAGCATAAGCATTTACCTGGCCATTGTGTCAATTTGAGAAGGCCAAAAGTTTAGTTGAGAGACTCAGCAGGGAGCCAGGGTTCTTACTTTGTAAACATCCTCAGCCTGTGCAAAGG
>RJWM01030838.1:0-23037 GCA_004363535.1 Dasyprocta punctata
TCCTGAGCTCCCATGAATTCAAACACAATCTGCAAAGGCAGGGAAGGAAGTTGTATCTGTGCTTGGGGGCTTTAGCGAGATATATATATGGCTTGAATCAGTATGAGCCACGTCTTCTGGGCTGAGTAGTCCTTGCAGACTCCCATGTGATTCTAAAGTTCTTTTCTTCCCTATTATTCCCTCTCTTGCTTTCAAGCCTCTCCTCTGGCAGCAGCAACTCCAGCTAAAAGTGACTTCCTTGTAACAAAGAGCAGCTTTCTCAAGGTCTCTGCTCTTAACTCTTTTATGCCCACCGGCATGTGGGAGGAGAAGGGCTATAGCTGATGCTGATGGTACCTCATGAGTGAGGGCGTAGATTCTGTCCTGACCCAAACAGTGTGACTGATTTCAGGTCCCTCATTTCTCCATGTTATCCTCAGAGTGTAGGCTTTTCAGTAACGGCTTCCTTCTCTGATAGGATCTCTGGATTCTCACTCCTGGTTTAAGATTTATTTTTAAGTAAGTCTGTATTCACACAACATGTTGGTTTCACACTTGAAAGACAATGGGGGCATCACATAATTTGTAAGTAGTGACCTAAAAGCTATTAACCCTAATCCTGGAGGTAAACAATCTGCAACTTTTAAGAACATATAATTTAAAATGTAACTGGAAAAGTCAGATTCTGTCACTCTCACCCTCAACCATTTGACACGAGTTCAAAGTTCACGTCATCCTTCAGGCTAGAGATGAAGAGGCAGATCTGTTCTCCCATGGCCACCCTCCATGCTTCAGGGTCCTGTGATATATTCTTCCATAGACAAGAGGCTGTCAGTGATTGTCAACTTATTCCTGGACTTTATGTGCCAAAGTGAGTGGAACATGCATGTTGGTCACCTCCACTACCAGGTTATCCTCCAAAAGGGGTCCCACTTTGATTCCTTACAACTGGCCATGAAGAGCTCTACCATCACTCTCTTTAAAATCAGAGACCAATCCTAATCCTTGATGGGCTCTCTGTTCCTTCATTAGGGAGCATCACTGATCCTGGAGGGCCCCAGCCACTATTCCTGCTGGGAAGTTTCCTGAACCAGGATGAGAACACCAGATGCTCAGTTGAGATATCTTATTTATGGATTCTGAGAGCCCCACTGTAGCCAGGCCAATTCCTGTCTTCACCTAGTAAGTAGGTATTGCTGGTCAACCTCCGTCTTGTTACTTCATGTGACCTTGACTCAAAGCAACAAGGAAGATAACTTAATCCTTCTGCTCTGCTGTAACAAAATACCTTTGACTGGGTAACTTTGACTGGTATGTATTGCTCACAGTTCTGGATGATCAGAAGTCCAAGATCAAGACACTAGCAGACCTGGTATCTGGTGAGGTCTAGCTCTCTGGTTCAGTGTGCCTTCTTGCTGTATCCTCATGGGGTGGGCCTCTTTTATAAGACATTCTTCTCACTCATGAGGGCAGAGTCCTTATAACTTAGTTACTTCCCACCTTTTAATACTGCCACACTGGGGATTAGATTTCAACATATGAATTTGTGTGGAGAGTAACAAACATTCAAACCACTACAGAAGTAGAATGCAGATAAAGCCCAGTGGAAAGCACAAACAGATGTGGATTTATTTGGATTTAAATCTCCATGCCCCCTTCTGAGACTTCATTAAGCATTAATAACAGAGAGGAAAATCCAGAATGTTTACATTTTTAAATTTAGTCAGTCTTAATCCCTTTGGATGGCATTTACTTTCTTGATTGGTTTTATGACCTTTCTCTAGTAAACTGTCAATCTGAACACTTACTATCAATATGTACAGTATTTAAGCATGCACCATTCAGATCCTTAGCTACACAGGAAGAAATCACCTTGTTTTCCTACCTCATTTGTAACTGCTTTTCTTTCTGACAAAATCAGAGTGCAACTCACTATAATATATCATACAACTAAAAGTTTGGATTGTATAAGGTAATTTTTTAGAAAATCCCCTTTCTGTAAGCATTTTGATTATGAATGTCATATTTCATGTCCTAAATTATATTTAAAATGGGAGCAAATATGTATTACATCCCTTTTCACTGTAGGCTTTAAATTTATCTGTGCAAATAAATTTTACTTTCAAATAAAATAACATGAATAAAAGAATCAGTTGCTAAAATGTTAAAAAGCACAATATTTCATTTTTCTTCTAAACCAATAAACTGAAGTGTGTCATTGGAGATGCTGATGGAGAAGGATGGTTATGTGACTAATGTTCACTGGTGAGCAAGCCTCAAACTAGTCACCAGTCAGAATCAGAGCCACCAGAAAGGAGTCCCAGTGCTCAAGAAGCAGCTAATACATATTCATGCTGCCAATGTGTGAGTACCCACAGAAGTAGGCAGGATCCTTTGTGAGTTCCCTTCTGCTTTTTGTTCTTGGAGAGTGAGAACGAAAGCTGACTACCCCGACAGTTTACTGCCCACGGAGTAAACTTTACAGTCATTTGACTTCGCTATTCTGTTTTTATCACCATAACTTTGCTTATCCCAACAGACTTGCTGAGAGAGGTAAAGGTTGAAAATAAGATTATTTTTCATTTCTGAGACTTCCAAAAAACCAGCAACTACTTCTCAGAAAGAATCTGTGGAGGTCAATATCCCAAGACTTTTTGAATCCCAGGTAGAAAATCCTCACCTTGCTGTGTCCATTTAAACTATTAAATCATGATCCTTACCCAGTCCTGACCAAACTTTCCCACCCCTATTTCCTTTGCTACACTGAAAGACCCATCTTAGACCAGACTTCCAGATATCAATAAATCAGACCCTGCTTTCCCCATCCATTACTAGGGAAAGCAACATGCTCAGCTTCATCCCAGCAGGTTATCCTAGTAATGTAGGGCAGGCAGCATCTGACAGGGGCATCTCCAGAAAGACAGATTTACAGGAGCAGTGGGCTTCTTTTCTGCTGGATACTCCACTGTCCACCCAGGCCCTTTCCCAGGCAAAGGCTATTACTCTCCCAGCCCTCCATCAGGAGTAGGTGTGGCTCTTTCAGTGAGTGCAACAAACTATGCTGATCCATTTTATCTGGGGGGAAAGAAACTGCCCATCCTGTCCTGTTAACAATCAGCTCTGAATGCAGTTCCCAGAGATGCAGAGAGCCCGAGCTCAATCCCATTATCACCCTCCTTCTTATTTAATAACTATTTGAGTGTGACCCTCCAGGGCAGAAACTGCTGCTGCAAGGTCATCTGTGATTTAGAACAGAGTCAAGATGTAGTTGACTTTCTGTTCAGGCAGATTTGTTATTTTCCATCACATTGTTGTTATCTTTTATACCTCTAGTATTTACCTTAAGTACTTCCATGTTTTGTATGAGTACTATCTCTACAGATCTTCCAGAAAGTCACTGGTTTTATACCCCATCAGAAGATGAGAAAATACATTCTTTCCTACAGATAATTCAGTACAAGAAATAAGACTTGGGAAAATCTGAATGGTCTTGGCTTGGTTTGCTGACCATACCTTCTGGCAGCTGGGAATACAATGCCCCATTAACACTAACAGTGCCAGTTTCTCCAAACTGCATTCTGGTCACTTAGACCAACTGGCATAGATTCTAACAAGTTTGTTAGTATTTGCATATCTTAAACATGTGGTGCATTTTTATGTTGTTTGTCATCAGTTTTGCTTCAGTGGAGCACAAGTGTTTATTGGACCTGATATGCTGAATTTCATCATTAAAATTTTTGTAGTTTAAAAAAAAAATCTCAAAAGTAAGTCCCTTGTACTATCAAAATACCCTGTTTCCTTTCATTTTTCTCTTTTTTATCTTTACAAATGAGTGGAAGGAGTCATCACCTTATATAAAATGCTGCTGAAATATTTCCTTGGTAAGAAAAGTCAACAGAAGGGCTGATGTCCTTGTCATTTCCCTGACCAGTTCCTGCTCAGGGTGCAGCAGTCTGCTGTTCAGTATCGGGATCTCTCATGAAAGGAGAAAGTGAAGTACTCTAGGTCCTGGTTACCTATATTAACTCAAAGAAGGGCCATCATGCTTTACTAAGGGGTTTCAATTGTTCTGAATATTTCAAGTTCACAGGAACCAACAGAGGAAATGACGTCTGCTCATGTACCTCTCCTAAGCAGGAGAAAAGGTAATTAATTAAAGCTTATAGTTTAATGAGGGCTATTTCTATCTGAACAGCACACTGCAGAGTCATCTTCAGTAACTTTTCTACCTGGAACTGACTTCTACTTGAGATTCCATTTAATGGAGGATTCTAGAACTTCAGAACTAAAGGAACCCAGTTTGTTTCATTGCATATCTCATTTATTTAGTCCTTCATTGATTCCTTGCAATGCTAAGTATTTACTTAAGAGGTCTGATGTTTTAATTGTCTATAAATCATATCATTCTGTGTTGGTTACTTTTCTCATTGTTGGGACAAAATACCTGACACCTAAAGTTAAAAGGGAAAGGTTTATTTAGATCAGTTTGTAGAGTTTTCAGTCCAAAATTGGCTGACTCCCAGGCAGAGTGGCACATGGCAGAGGGGCAACTGTTCATGGCAGCGGAAGACAGCAAAAACAAGCAAACGAGGGAGAAGAGGGGAGACAAACTTCTTTCTGCCCCTGATATTGTATCCAGTCTACCAGGATTAGGGCGGTGCCAATCAAATCAGTGGAATGATCCCTCTGTCACTCATCCTTTATTCTACCACCCTTAATCCTAGCACTGAACTATGAATCAGTCAAAAACTCTAGATTCAGCTACCTCCAAAAAAAACCCTACTTAAAGTGCATGAGGCTTTGGGGGGACATCTAGACACAAACCATGACACATCTCATTCATTTTAGATCGATGCCATATATTTCTGTAAGCTGCAGGCAGATCCCACAAGGTCAGTGATCTAGTCTCAGCTATTCTCCCCAGAACAGGAACCTTAAAGCCAGGACTTGTTCAGTAAATAGAGACTGTTCCAAACTACAAAAATGTCCATTACATGTTGAGGGAAAACCCTCAAGTCATAGGCAGAGAAGAATCTTAGTATGGTGGAAAGAAGAGAAAGTAGTAGTAGAAGAGATGGAGAGGGTGATGAGATTCTCTTTTCGCCTCAGGCTTGAAACCCCAGGTTCAGATGAATTGAGGGGGAAACTGAAGGCAAATAAAGCCACGGGGCCAGCAAGGGCCAGAAGGGCCAAGTAGAAATGACCATGTAACTGCACATGTTTGCAGTAGCATTGAGGTTGCCCAGCTCCATGAGTCCTTGCCATCCACATCTTTCCTGTTGGCTAAATCTGCTCTGAAGGACACCAGAGAGCATATACTTAACTCTAGTCAGTCTCCCTGTCCTGCCAGTACACCTATCAAGAAGGCTACTCCCAAAACTTCTGTTGGATTGAGTACTAAGTCAGGTCCCATTTTCATGACCCAACCTGCAGAAGTAGGTGCTTTCACCTGAGAACTGTGGACCTGCAAGACTCTATGCAGGCTCTGCTGAGGATCTGATAAACATCTAGAGATAGTTTAAAGGGGCTGAGAGTGTAACTTCAAGACAAGTTTGGGTGACTGATATTTGCTTTATGTTACAGACCTAAATTTATACCCTTAATGAAGCTGAAGGTGATAAATAAGATTCTGTTCCTATCAGTGTGGTATGGTACCATAACTGCTCAGCACTGGAAATTGTATAAGCCTGAGTAAAGAGGAGCAGCAGGCTCAGCCAGATGGTCCCAACACACAGCCAGAATGGTGTAGAACCTTTTAAGCATAATGCACATATATGAACAAAGACAGGTTTGGAAAGAGGAAGACTGATCCGCATTTGAGTATCCCTGAGTAGAATTTTGGGTGTCAGAATTTTTCACCTCTGTCAATCTGATCTTTACTACCTATGTTCTGATTGTCTTCTCTTCCTTTATTCCCCTAGAAAAGTAAATTTTGATTTAACAAATGCTGTTTGTGTCTGGTTTCCCCATCAAATCAAGCTTACCACTCATTAATACAGAAGTTGCACATCACTACACAGGGAAATGGCGAAAACCTGGAACTGTTTCCTGTTTTCTCGTAGAAGCTCATGATGTAGGTCAGCTCCACACTCATAACAATGGGAAAGGTGCAGCAACATGGCCAGACCAGCACCGTCTTGGCTGGGCTGTCCAGAAGCAGGCACTCTGGTAAGGGATCCTCTGTTACTCTGGAGCCTCCTATGGTCCCATGGGGGGATATTCCTATCCCCAATTCCCAGGGGCCCTGCTCTGGGGGAGTTTACACCACTTCCTAAGCCTTTGACATTATGGATAGCAAAGCAAGCGGCACTGGCTGACCTTTGAGTGTGCAGGGAAGTCATCCAGAATCCCTGATAGAGTAACGGATTTTTGAACTCACTGGCTTTGAAGACTCCATCTGCCACCTGCCCTGGCCAGGTCAGGGTATACTGGATGCAGCCTGCCAGATCTCTGCAGGGTTCAGGGTTCAATCCTAACCTGGTCCCTCAGTACCCATCAGTGAAGAGCTTCTGCCAGGCCAGACTCTCGTCACACTGAATCTCAACTCCTCCTTTTGTTATCTCTGCTTCTGTATCATATGCACATGCTCATGTGTGTATATACAAACACACACACACACACACACATCAAGAGGACTGGCATTTAGTACTGCTTTTGAATCAAAGCAGAAATTTAAAAGTATAACAGCAACTTATCTTTACAGCAAAGGAAAAGAGGTAAAGCGACAGAACTAAAGTACATCTATGTGCAAGACCTCAGTGACTGCCCCCGTCCCCAATCTTAGATGATGGCTCATGGAAGGGGACTCTCAGCCTTTCTGTCATTTTCCAAGACAAATGTAAACATTAAAGATAACATTTTCTTGTCTGATCCAGTTCCAGAAGGACACACCGCAGCCTGTCAGAATGAGGGACATACATGATGATTGTAACTGAGAATGTCACTGAGAACTTTTACGTGCCAGCCATGGTGCTATACTTCATGTAAACTAACTTGTTTAAGCTTCACAACCACCCCAGAAAAGCAACACTGTTATGGCTACTTTACAGATGAGAAGACTGAAGCGGAAGGAGAAACAACCAGCACACAGCAGCAGAGCAATGGGAATCTAGGTCCATCCAACCCCAATGTGTGTGTGCCCCGGCACACTGTCTACAGCCTCCTCTGCCCAATCTGCAGCCAGCAAAGCATGGCCAACCTCCCAGTGCTGCTTTTCATCTCTTCTGGTACCATTGCCCCAATTCTGCCAGTTACATGTTTATTTCTAAAAGGGGAAGCATTGCTTCCCCTCTCGGGATGGATCTGGAGTCCAGGGCATTACTTCAAAGAGACAGAAAACAACAAAGAAGGAGTGCCCCTCCACCTCGTTAGCCCTCCTATTAAGGTGCAGGCAGTTCATTTCCTTAGCTCTGCTGCAAGAACTGAGAAACAACCAAAGTGATTTTAACTGCTGTGCAAATGACTCCCCAGTTTCAGTGGTTAAACTCTAAAGACATTTACTTCTCACTTACATAACTGTTGAACACAGATTTGCAAAAAGTAGAACACTCATGGCTTAAGGAAGATCTGCCAGGTGACCCAAGTCACACAGCACTTTCCCCTCAGCAATGAAGGAAGCCTCCAAGGCCTGTTTCCTACCCTGCCTTTGAGTAACACCCATTGCTGCTGAGGGCTGGATATGCCAACCATCAGGGGTTACTGTCTTGCTATGGTCACTGAAGAAGAACTGCTTGTGCATGAATCAGGATTCATCTCTCAGATCCTCCACACCTCTCATCTCTATCCTTTTCCTATCTCCTGTCACACAACTTTGACTCTGCTGATTACAAGTATGAATTAAAATTGGTTATAAGTTCTAAGGTGCAGAAGTCTACTACAATTCTGCCATTGTCAGTGGCAGACCTGGACAATTTAATGAGTCCACAGATGACTTCCTTCAAAAATTCTACAAGGAGCTAAAGAAACTAGGTACAGTTCAGTCAGTGTCAGTCCCCCAACTACTTCTCAAGTGCTTCACAGGTCCTCTGAGTCTCTCTTAGGGATTAATTTTGAGTCCAGGAGAGGAAAAGTCTTAGCTTTCATGGCCCAGGGGCAGAGAGGTCTTTAGGGACCTGCAAATTAAGGGGCCTAAGGCTCTCCTTGAATATACTCAGAGGCCATGATGCTTGGAGTCTCCCTCCTGACCCATTCCAACAATATAAGTGTACCTCTGTCCTTAGCACTGGGCTGGGGATCTTTCTGCCTCTCCCACAGTGGCCCACATGTTTACTCTAACCAGACACCTGGCTACCAATGGCAGACACTGGGCAAAGGTCCTGGTCCAGCCCTCTCAGAATAGCTGTGCAGGGAACAGCTCCCTCACCAGGAGAACCAAGGAAAGTTCCCTGTTTGGAACCCAAAATACTCTCAAATAACTGCTTCCTGGCATCCCCATTTCCAGGGGTTCCATTCTTTTCACTTGGTCAGAGCAGAAAGCAGGAATGCTCACACAAGTCTCCTCTAAGTACAACAAGTGCCTCTCTCATCTGTGCTCTTGAAGCACTTTCCACAGATAATGCTTTTGGTCTTCACTTTAAGGATTAACTTATGTACCATCTTCTATTTCTCTTATCAACTGTAAAGTTTACATGGGAAGAGAGGGCTTCTTATTTACCACTGTGTTTTCTATATCTAAATGACATTCTATTCTCAGAAATGTTACTTAGTAAGTGTAAATTACTTTTCAGGGAATGAGTGAGCAAAAAATGAGTCAATGAACAAAAACAAATTAGAGGGACTGGTAGCCAGTGCAGGGAAAAGCCCAGGACTTGGTAAACAGCTTCCTTGGAGGAATCCATGTGTCTGGCTCCTCCCACCACTGTGGGACCCGCAGTTAGCATGGTGGGGGGAAAGCCTAGGACTCCATAACAGGCCCTTCAATCTCACTTTTGTCTTTTTTTTCTATCCTTTTTCCTCTTTTCCTTTTTTCCTTTGTTACTTTTTTTCCTTTTTCTCTCTCTTTTCCTTTTTAATCTCTCTTTTCTAAATGGCTGGGGAGAATTCCAGCCACAGGTTACTAATCCCATCCTCCAAACCCAGAGAATAGGTTTAAATAGTCCCTCAAATACTCCTTCATTCTTCCTTCTCTACCCATTTCTTTAGTTTCCCAAATCTTGCATGATCATCTTTGTCCTCCAGGCTTGCTTCTACTTCCTTTCCAATTATCTTGGCTTTATACATTATCCTCCCTAAATCTCCCCACTAGAGGGTAAAACTACCCTACCAAGTGGAAACACTTTGCATACAAACTCTTCATTGATGATTGGGTCTCTTATGCAACTATAGACTTTGTTCTTATGGTCTAAAGCACAAAATCAATAGTTACCACAGTTTGTCAGTTTCTAAATTGTGCTCGATGCTACAGATATTACTAATTTTACCATAATTAGGATGTTATATCTGTTGTAGTCAGATGTTCTACCCTCTGTAACAACACTCAGAAGCTCTGGGGTAATAACCTCACCACAGCCCTACACAAAAGGACCGTAGACTGAGCCAAACATATACCATCATCCCACTCTTAATAAACTGGAAAGATAGGATCTTGGGACAGACACAAACCAAGAATCTAATACACAGAAGACATGCCTGAAGTACAGACTTTTCTATAGAGGCCTTGATACTAGCAATATAGCTACCTGCTTAAAAACTCATAAGGATCATCACAGAAAGCAGAATAATTTTTTAAAATATCAAATGACAAGATGAAAAAGCAAAATGTAATTTCAGACCTCCAACCCACCCAGAAAAAGTCCAGGAGACACTGACATAGAAGAAATTGGAACCTGAAATTTCTGAAACAATAGCAACTGAAGTAAAGAAATACAACCATGAGGTTGTGGAGAAAATAAGATCAGAAACAATCACTCAGGTAAGAAAAAAGAAATGTCAACATATACAAAGGACATGATCAGTAAATCTAGGTTAGAGATAGATAAAGAAATAGATGATGAGGGAAACTGTGGAAGATCAACATAAGAAAGAAATACAATGCATGAAACAGACTCAGACATCCAGGGAATTAAAAATTTCATTGTAAGATGGGAAAATCACTTGAATGAAACTGATGATATACTTTCGGACCTTGAAGATAGGAATGTGGCTAGCAATCATGAAACGAAGGAACTCTTGAAAAGAACAAAAGATCAGGAAACACCAATTCAACAACTGCAAGACGATGCAAAGAAAAATAATATAATATAATAGGTGTCAATTAAAAAGCAGGAGTCAACACAAATGGCATAAAAAAGAACTATTTGTAGAAGTAATGGCAGTAAATTTCCCAACCATGGGAAAAAAATTTGACATACAGATAAGCGGCATATAGAATTAGCCATAACCAAAGTAAATCTACACTCAGACATATAATAATCAAGATCCCAGAAACTCAGCACAAGAACACAATATTGAAAGCTATTAGAGAAAAGGAACAGACCACCTATAAAGGAAAATCAATCAGAACCATGACAGACTTCTCGACATAAACCATCAAGACAAGAAGAGTTTGGAGTGAAGTGTTTCAAGTCCTGAAAGAAAATGACTTCCAACTCAGACTGATGTACCTAGAAAAACTATCTTTCAAAATTAATGGAGAAATAAGATACTTCCATGACAAAGAACAACTGAACAAATTCACAACCACTCAATCAACACTACAGAGGATATTGAAGAATATTCTAGACAGAGACAAAAATGACCACAATTCCAAGAACAACAGAAGGAAACCACCAAACAAGGCAAGCAACTAAACAGAGGCAAAAAGTAGGAAACCAAGAGCAGACAAATAACATTACAAAGACAAGTGAATACATATAGGCTATTACGATTAATGTAAGTGGTCTCAATTCACCAATCAAAAGAAACAGACTGGCAGAATGGATCAAGAAACAAGATCCAACAATATGCTGTATACAAGAAGTATATTTAACTCAAAAAGAAATTCACAGGCTGAAAGTCAGAGGATGGAAAACAATACTCTATGGAGCAGTAAGCTAGAAAAAAGCTGGGGCAGTTACTCTGTTGTGAACTTCAAACCAAGAATGATCAAGCAGACAATGTGAACTTCAAACCAAGAATGATCAAAAGAAATAAAGAAGGTCACTGCATACTTGTTAGGAGAAAACTTCAAGAGGAAGAGAAAACAATCATAAATACATATGCACCACATACAGGAGCACCACACTATATAACAAAATACTAACAGACATGAAAAATCAAATAAGCAATAAAACAACTATAACAAAGGACCTCAATACCCCATTGTTACAAAGAGATAGATCAACTAGACAAAAAAATCAGCAAATAAGTAACAGAACTGAACCAAACCTGTGAACAAACAGACTTAGTAGATGTTTTTAGAGTATTCCACCCAACAACATCAGAATACACATTCTTCTCAGATGCACATGGGACATTTTCTAAAAGACACCATATACCAGCCCATAAAACATGCTGAAGTAAATGTAAAGGAATTGAAATTATCCCATGCATATTATCTGACCACAGAGCAATAAAATTGGAAATTAATGACAAAACAAACTCCAAAAAGTGCCTAAACACATGGAAATTAAATAACACCCTCCTGAACAACCAATGGGTCACAGATGAAATTAAAGAAGAAATTAAACAATATCTACAATAAAAAATGCAGATACAACTTACTGGAACCTGTGGGATGCTATGAAAGCAGTCCTGAAAGGAAAATTTATAGCAGTGAATTCTCACATGAGGAATACAGAATGAGCACAAATAAACAACCTAATGCTGCACTTTAAGCCTCTAGAGAAAGAAGAGCAAGTCAAGCCCAATGCCCATACAAGGGAGGAAATATAGAGATTAGAGCAGAAATTAATGCAATTGAGATTAAGAAGACAATACAAAAAATTAATGAATCAAAGAGTTGATTATTTGAAAAAATAAATAAAATTGATAAACCCTTAGCCAACCTTATCAAAAAAGGAAATAGATAACTCAAATTCAAGCAATAACGAATGAAAAGGGTGAAATCACTACAGATCTTGTGGCAATTCAGAAGATCATCAATGCCTACTTTGAAAATCTTTACTCAAATAGGATGGAAAACACAAGAGAATGGACAGATCCTTAGAAATGTATGAATTACCAAAGCCAAATCAAGATGATATAAAATTATGAATAACCCAATATGTTTGTGAATTAAAAATGCAGTTAAAAACTTACCAACAAAAAAGTCCAGGTCCTGATGGAATCACAGATGAATTCTATGAGAAATTTAGTGATTTAATACCAATACTCCTCAAACTCTTTAATGATATTGAAATGGAAACAATACTCTCTAACTCATTCCAGAAGGCAAATATTACCCTGATACCAAAATCAGAGAAAGGCCCAATCTTTTTAATTACAGGCCAGTCTCCTTAATGAACATAGGTGCAAAAATTCTCAATAAAATACTAGGAAACAGAATGCAGAAATCAAGAAGATTGTACACCATGACCAAGTGGGATTCATCCAAGGAATGCAGGGATGGTTCAACATATGCATATTCACAAATGTAATACACCATACCAACAAACCAAAGACAAAGATCACATGATCATCTCAACAGATGCAGAAAAAGCTTTTAATAAAGTGTAACATTCACTCATGATAAAAACCCTACAGAAAATCAGAATAGATGGTCTTTACCTCAATCTAAAAAAAGCCATTTATGACAGACCAACAGCCAACGTCATACTAAATGGACAAAAACTGAAAGCATTCACTCTTAAATCATGAACAAGACAAGGATGCACACTATCACCTCTCCTATTTAATGTAATTCTGGAAACATTAGCCAGAGTCATTAAACAAGAGAAAGACATAGAAGGAATAAGAATAGGAAAGGAAGAAGTCAAATTATCATTATTTGCAGATGACATGGTACTTTACCTAGAAGACCCCAAAACTCCACCAAGAGACTTCTAAATTTAATAAGGAAATTCAGTAATGTAGTTGGATGCAATGTGAATCCTCAAAAATTAATAGCATTGCTGTACACAAACAACAAACTAACTGAGAGAGAAATTAGGGAAACTATACCCCTCACAATAGCATCCAAAAAATGAAATATTTAGGAATCAATCTAATGAAGGGAGTAAAGATCTATACATTAAAAATTACTAGAAAGGAGACTGAAGAGGATATCAAAAAATGGAAAGATATCTTTGCTCCTGGATAGGAAGAACCAAATTGTGAAAATGATCGTACTTCCAAAACTGTTATACAGATTTAATGCAATCCCAATCAAAATACCATCAGCATATCTCACAGATCTAGAAAAAACATTCCTAAAATTCATTTTGAAATAGAAGAGACCTAGAATAGCAAAGGCAGTCCTGGGAAACAAAGGCAAGGTTGGAGACATCACAATCCCTGACTTGAAATTATACTACAAAGACACTGTGATAAAATCAGCACGGTACTGGGAAAAAAAAAAAAAAAACAGACCTGAGGATGGAAACAGATTAGAAGATGTAGGTACAACTACAGACACACTCAGTCACCTTATTTTTGGCAAAGGGACCAAACATGGTCACTGGAGGAAAGATATCCTCTTTAATAAATGATGCTGGAAATACTGGTTTTCCACATGCCGAATACTAAAACCAGACTCATGTCTATCACTGAACTAAACTAAAGACAAAACAGATTAAAGATCTAAATATTAAAACAGAAGCACTAAATCTATTGGAAGGGAAAGTAGGTAGAAATCTTGAAGACATGGGTATAGGCAGAGAGTTTATGAACAAAAAGCGAAGTGCACAGAAAATACTTCAAAGAAACAACAACTGGGATTTCATCTTATTAAAAAGTTTTTGCACATCAAAAGAAATTACCAACAGAGTAGGAAAAAATTTTAGTCAACTGTCTCTCAGACAAAGGACTTCTATCTAGAATGTATAAAAGATCTGAAAAAAATCAGGCCTCCCAAATTCAAAGACCCTATCCAAAACTGGACATCTGAGATGAATACACACTTATCAGATAAAGAAATATAAATGGCAAATAAATATATGAAAAAATGTTCAACATCATGGGTCATTTGGGAAATGCAAATTAAAACAACACTGAGATTTCATCTCACCCCAGAAATAATGGCAATCATCACGAAATCAACCAACAGCAGATTCTGGTGGGGATGCAGGGAAAAAAGGACCCTTCTCCACTGTTGGTAGAAGTGTAGACTTGTACAACCACTGTGAAAATCAGTGTGATTATTCCTTAAAAAATTAGGATTGGAGGTCCCATTGGACTCAGCTATTCTCCTTCCTGGTATCATCCCAGAAGAATTAAAAACATGATGCCACAGCGATACATGTGCACCCATGTTTATAGCAGCACACTTTGTAATAGCTAAATCTTAGAAACAACTCGAATGCCCATCAACCAAGGAATAGATAAAAGATGTGGTATTTCTATACAATGGAGTACTACTCAGCTCTAAAGAAGGATAAACTTGAGGCTTTTATAAGTAAATGGATGCAACTAAAGACCACAGTCATAAGTGAAACACATCAGACATGCTCGTGTAAATATCGTATTGTTTCACTAGTGTAAGAAACTCAAAGAGTTGATAATATTCAACATGTACAAGATATTATGCTCTGAAGGAAAGAACAATTAGGATGGGAGAAAGGAGAAAAAAAGGAAGGCAAAGAACAAATAAATATATACACACACATACACACACACATATATACACACAAGATAGTTAAGATAATTATACTACTCATTTCTTTTAGTTCATTGAAAAGAATGGTTTGTGCTTACATTGTGTGATCAACTTTGCATGCCTATGTCTTGTAATCTGAGCAGCTACTCTGAAGATAACTACACAGTATATTAACCAGTGTTAATTTCCTATTATCTTGCTTTGAAATTCTGTATCACTGTTTTTTTTTTTCTCTTAAAAAATGAGAGAAGAATGAGTAAGAAGTGACAGGGAATAAATGGATGAATGAGGATGGAAGTACCAGAATGATGGCCAGTTGCCTTAGGTAACCTACCCTCCTCTTCCTACAAACAAAACCTTATTTGCAGTTGGTCACTGAACAACAAGAATATTATTTTGCATCCTCTCCTACAAGGAGACATGCCCAAAGTCTTGCCTCTTTCCACCTTTTCATGGCCTGGAAAATATGTGATGGCTGGAGCTGAGCCACCAGACAGCATAATGGAGTGACTTCAAGGAAAGAAATCTCAGTGGACCAATGGGACAGCAGAAGAGAAAGACTAAAGACACTGAGGTCTCTTTTGATCCTGGATTCACTATAATAACACCATACACTGTTTCCTTATGGACCATTTGCATATAAGAAAAAAACTTCCATTTTAAAACTATACACTACAGCTTACACAGATCACAGTTAGTGCCAGAGCCATTCCTAGATTCAAAACCTCTTTTCTCTCAGGCTCCAGAACAGACTCAAGACAGTACATGATAGTTTAAAATGCCACATTCACCCAGATTCTGCAGATGACCTCTAAATGCCAGCTCAAAGCCATGATGTAGAACCAGATAATCTTGATCTTTTGAAAAGACAATCAAAGTAAGAGATGATCCCTGATCAAATTCCAAAACCTACTATGCTGGTGGGAGTACAGATTGAACCCCAGATTGAAGGCAGGTCCCAGGAAATGTAATCAGGGAAATGGGTCTTTGAGGTAGATCCCGGTGCTCTGATACTTTTGGTGCTTTTGCATTTCAATAATAAAGTATTTACTCTTTGACGAAGTGGAGCACATGAGGGTAGGGTCTTACCTCCACCAAGGAATGCCAGTGTGCGATGGGCTTCCGAGGATATGACAGCATTTCACTCCAGTGGTCTCTGCCCAGCCTCTCAGCCTCGTTGCCTACTTGACACACACCGATGATCTCATTGTGACCTACACTGTGAAAATGGCCCACAATAGTTTTTTCTTAAAATTTTGGTATGTAAGAATAACAGCTATCCAATTAAACTGATGGAGCACATGGGGAAGTGGTGGGTTTTTATTCCCTAATTTAGAATTATAGGCCAAGCTTAATAGCCAGCAGGACTTGGGATTTGATGCTGTACCTGGCTTTCCTAATGCTGACATGGTTTAGTTTTTTCCCAGGAACCCTATGTTCAAAGAACTCCCTGATATATGCTCAGGGTACCTCCTCTGGTTCTAGAACTGGGCTGGACTCCAATCCCATATAGTAAACAGGGAGCCATCTGAAACACTTTTCTTGTAACAACGGCCACCAAAATTCCCACAAGAGGCAACCAAGGATGAGTGACGTAGCAGCTCTGAGTCTGTAGCCTTGGGTGTGGAGCCCACAAACAGGGTAGAATGGAGGAGGCTCCTGGACCTCCTTGCTCTCATTTTGCTACAGAATATTGTCATCATGTGAACTTCCCTCTTTCCATCTAAACACAGTTTTTACTCTTTGACCCAACCTGACTTCCCAACTATGCAAATATCTTGGCTCTTTTAGCCTTAGGACTATAAATTTTTCTGGGTATGTCTCAGGCTTAGGTCAAATTTCTTTTCTTAGTGATTTTTGTTGTTGCAGTTGTTAAAATCTTTTGCATAAAAGAGTAACAGCCATTCTTTAACTCTTTGGAACCCAAAGCCATACATTTTTTTTTCTGCAAAAATAAGTAATGTTTCTGCTATTTGTGTGTGAATGGCAAAGAGGAGACAAACATGGGGTTGGTAGCATGAAGGGTATTTGAATCTATGCTCATTAAAATCAGATGCATGAAGAAGCCCCATGGATTCTGCTATGGATTTTTCCAGGCCAGATTCATGAGTTTACTGATAATTAAATTGAGCCAGAGATCACATAATCAGATTTGTCAATGCAAGAAACTTGGCAAATAGCTTGAAAAGTGCTGGCCTAGACTTCCATAGCTGGTGGGTAACATCCCCTCCCGGGGCTTGACACTGTGTTGTGTGTTGCCCAGAGGAGATGTGACAAGGGTTACTGTTCAGCGTGGGCTGTCTCATTCAAGGGCAGCTGTGTTGGAAAAAGTGTTTAGGTCACTGAAGTCGCCTTGATGACATTTCAGAGGTATGTGGGAAGATTTTAGCTACAAATAATATTCGTAAGATTATATTAGAAGTCAGAATGATTTTTTTCTTTTATAATTGTGCCCAGACCACGTGGGAGGTTTCTAATTAAAAAGAGACTTTGCATTCAGTCTAATGACTGGTTTAACATGTATAATTCCCTGTTGGTACTTCCTTTGCATATTAAAATGACTGTTTTTTTTTTTAAATCTGTCCTTTAAATACACAATTGGCTACAATGCAGGCTATAAATATCTCTTCTGTGCTGTATTAATTAAAAGTCTAGCATCTTATACATTTTAATGTACCCTGTCATCCATACTGATTCTAGCATTTTCAAGAGAACATTTCTGTGTTTGCTTTCAGACTTAAGTGGATGGAAATGATCTTTGTTAAACACACTGCAAGGAGGAAAGAAGGAAAAAAAAGATTGAAGTTATGTATTTAGAAATGTTGATGGTCTGGGTAGAGTAATCATTCTACTGTTTTCAGTGGAATCTTTTCCCTAAATGTAGACAAGATTGTCAGGCTGTAGGGAAGACCCGAGGGGTCACAGTTCTCCAAGTCCAGATTCCAGGAGGTATGCAGAGATGGGACAGGCAAGAAGTAGACAAACAGCAAGGGTGGAGGAGGAGGAGATTTTAAAAAAGGGGAAGGAAGATTGGAAGAGTTGAAAGTCCTTGTAGCAACCTTAGTCTATAGCATGCTTTGCAAAATAGTGACTCCTTGTCGACCTGCCTTCCATGTGCTACCTGTTGAGTCATTTCCTGTGGCCTCAGACACCAGCTAAAAATCTGTGGCTGCTACCCACTCTGCCCTCCCTGCCCAGGGCACTGAGACAGAGCTCCAGGTATCTCACCGGTCATAGTCCATGACTGCTATGGATAAGTGGATTTGGTCAATGTTCTCAGGAGGGACATCAAAGACTATGGCTTCATTGTAAACAGGATTCAGCGTGTTCCTCTTGGTGGATGTTTTCCTCTTTTTCAGTCGTCTGCCATCACACATCAGTGAGACTTTCACATAAGGATCTGTACAGACAACAGAAGTAGGGGCACTGTGAGGATAAATGTAGATTAGGAGTTCACAGGTAGAACTCCTTTACCAGCCTGGTGTTTGAGGATTTTAATTAATGTGGTATCCAGGACAGTGGCTAGTTAGGATAATTAAGTCATTCATTCAAAAAAAAAGCATAGGACAATGTCTTCTAAATATGTGTGAAATTTAAAAATAGTGTGAAAACGTCTGTTACGAAATTAGAAAACATTCCAGCTAGAATTCAAAACCTGTCTGGCTGTGATAGAAACAGCAATACATAGATATTTTCAAAGAGTGGGAAACAGGCCTGTGGCCTTCAGTTCTAAACCATTCCATGGAATGTTTTCCCAAAGATCAGGTCTCTAAGGAAAAGCATTCTTAGAATTCCTAAATTCCTAGAGGACAGGGAAATCACCTGGGAGTGGACTTTCTCAAGTGGAGGGGATCACAGAGTTGCGGGCAGGCCAAAGTATGGGTACTGTATTGGGTGATATACTATGTCCCCCCAAGTCCTCATATACTTTTCATGGGGCTGAGTTATTGGCTTGTTATTGGTTTGTTGTCTGGCTGGGATTGGCAATGTGAGTGCTACACCTGCCTAGGGGTGGAGCTGAGATACACTGTAAAGGAGGTGGGTCTTCCTCTGGCTCGCTTCGGCGCCTTCCGCCCTCTCTTGCCAGTGTACTTGCTGCTTGCGGCCGCCGTGAATGGCAGCCCCTCCACACCATGCTGCCTTGGAGCCAACTAAGTATGGACTGAAACTCCCAAGAAACTGGAAGAAACAAACCTTTCCTTCCCTAATTTTGGGTGTCAGGTATTTTGTCTCGGCAATGAGAAAATTAACTAAGACAGGTACAAAGCGAAAAGCAATTCATCCATCAGGGAGAGAAAGGACACTAGTTGGCTTAGGTGTGACAATGTGATAGAGGGATAGGTGACAAGGCCAGCTTCTGCTCCAGACAACTCTGTTCTGGTCCCCTAGCACCTCACTGTCCACCTACCTGCTCAATGGAGAGTTCTCCATCTCTCTATATCTGCACAGCCACACACTACCCTGACATATTACTCATTTCAGGAGGGATGTAGAGGCCAGAGGGGTCACATCTTTTTTTTTTTTTTTCTTAAAAAAACCCTGGAGTACAGGGCACAGAATACAACATGCATCATGCCTTTGATTTTGGGGACTGTGACCCGGTATGTGCTGGGTATTTGTGAACACACTAAGAGAGCCCCTGCCTAGGTTGCTTATGAATTTATATCATGGGAACTGCATGTTGAGACTATTTTTGGCTAGGATTTAGAGTTTAAGAGTACATGTTTCACTCACTAGAAAAA
This sequence comes from Dasyprocta punctata, assembly GCA_004363535.1. Taxonomy (NCBI): domain Eukaryota; kingdom Metazoa; phylum Chordata; class Mammalia; order Rodentia; family Dasyproctidae; genus Dasyprocta; species Dasyprocta punctata. The sequence goes on from RJWM01030838.1 coordinate 19,453, forward strand.
CCAAACAGTATAGTTCCCTGGTATAAAGAGAAGATGAACTTTTATCTTCAAGAAGCCTGACATGGTGAAATCTGAGGAAAAGGAACCAATTAAAGAAGGGATATCAGCATGTGCAAACTGCAGGTCCAATTCAGACTTACGAATATATGGTGAGGGAGAAGCAACAAGAAAGAATAATAATAAAACTAACATTATGCAGCATCCAATATATACCAGATACTGTTTTTATGACTTTACATGTATTACTCAAACTTACAACAACCCCATGAGATACATACTAATATTGCTCTCATTTTACAGATGGGAAAATAAAGTCCAGAGAGATTAAATGACTTAAGCCAAGGTCACACAGCTCTGAGGTGAAAGGACTGAGATGATACCTAAGCAGTTTGGTTCCAGTACCAATGTGCTTTATTACTGTATTAGAAATTTCATCAAGTATGACATTAGACACGAATAAGGAAGTCTGATTTTGAGACTGCCCCACCTGATGCTCCTGTTATGTCCATTGCCTTTAAATTCCTTGCTTTTATGATGGTAATGGTCAGCCTACCGGCTGTGGGAAGATAGCAGAGGGAAAACATCAGTTCTCCAAGATCCACGTTGTCCTGTTGAGAAAGCACAGATGGAAGCATTAGAAAGTGTCTCCAGCTGGTGTGCATGAGGCTCAGCCTCAGGATAGCACTGGCGGGGACCACACTGCACCTCCTCCTCAACTCAGGAACCCTGGCATCTCTGTCTTTCAGATCAGGCACAGGGAGAAGGACAAAGAAGCCCTGCACTTTGAGAGTCCTCACCTAGGGAAGCACAGCCCATCTTTAGTCAGCAAAGCTGAGCCACACACAGTTGTCCACAGGCTGGCGCTGGTCCCCAGAGCCCAGAATACAGCCTCTGGGGAGAAGTCTCACCTCTTCAATGGTCCCGCATGGAGCCCTGTCATGGCTCCGTCATATCCTACCACAGTTCACACAGAAGCGCCACCCGAAGTTGTGCAAGAAGTGCCCCAAGGTGCTCCATGACCTCCTCTAGCCCAGGCACTCTGCTTGTAGCCCCACATGCCTTCCTGCAGTATTTTAAAGGAGGCCCCACACACCTCTCTTGCTTCCCTACACAGCCCCTCAAATTAGCCAGTTTCTCTGCACACTTCTGCATATCTCCAACCCCCACAGTCCCCGCTGTCACTCAGAACATTGCATACAACCTGTGCCCACCAGCATACGTTTCCTGGACCCTGGAATCTTCTACCCCCATTCAAATAGGTCAGAAAACACAAGTCTCTTTCTCCCTTTTTTATCCCACAGAGTGTAACCAGGCAGAGAAAAAAAGCCAGTTTATTTAGTTTCAATTTCTGAGAGGTACCTGAGGTTATCACATTGGGTGCCTGTGTCTAATTAATACAGTTTTACACTGACAGTACTCTGGGGAGTCAGGTTTTTGCCCTCAATATCCACAGCCTCCCTTTCCCTCCTGGATTCTCCAAGGATGTTTCTATTTTTGGAAGCACAGACTTAGCTCTGTAAGGTCACCTCGCCCAACCTCTCCAGCTTGACAGCTTCCAGGAGGATGAGGCAAAGAAATCTATTTGGTGGGTGAGGCAGATGGATTGCTCTGTGTCTTCATGCATTGGTTGCCTTGCACAAATAAATAATCTCACCTTGCAAGCCAGGGTCCCCTGGTTCTTGGAACCCTGATCTCAAGAGACCCAAGTGGCCAGGCCTTTCCTTTTGGGGAGAGGCTCAGGTGGGGGACCAGTCCTACAAGAGCAGGGGTTTTACACATGGCAAGTTCTGGTTGCTTTGTGGTGCTGGGTTCGCTACTTTGGGAGCAAGGTCTGCCCTCTCTGAAGACAGGTGTTACCTTCTGCAAGTAACAGAGGGAAAGAGAAGCTACAGCAGTCTACAGGTCATAGTTGAGCTTCCTTACTCCTTGGTCCGTTCCTTTGCCCTTTGACTTGTTCTCTCAGGGGCCCTTTCATTGCACTTATTTTCTTCTCTCAATTCATCCTGTCCAGAAAATCTTGCTTTTTTTTTTTTTTTTGGTACCGTAGATCAAACTCACAACCTAACGCCTGCCAGGCAGGCACTTATGCCACTAAGCTAAATCCCTGGCCTTATTTTTTTGAGACAGAGTCTCACTATGCAGTTAAGGTTGAACTTGAACTCACTTTGTAGCCCAGGCTGGTCTCCAACTCACAATGATCCTCCTGCCTCAGCCTCCTGAGTGCTGGGATTAAAGGCGTGCGCTACCACGCCCTGCTAGAAAACTTTGTTTTTATAGGGGCAACCAAAATTATGTCTGTGAATATTTGTGGTGAGGATTGTTGCCAACAGTGTAAAAGGAGAACTGGAGGGGAAAATGGTGTGCTGTTGATTCTCCTGGAGAAGTCTGTCACGCTGGTTTTGCTAATATGAACTCAATTGTTCCCATCGTTAGAGGAGCTCAGGTCCTTACTGTCACTGAGGATGGCTGTGGTACTTTTCAGGAGAGCTCTGGTCCTTACCTTGAGCATCACTTCCTGACTCCAGTGCAGATCCCTCAGCCTGCTGGCACAGACTTTCTAGTTTCCACCACTGACCTTTGGGCCTTCCCAGTGCAGATCCTTGATATAGACTTGCATGACATATTGTCATGGGCTTTAGGTCTCCAACTGGACTCATGGAGAACATTGCCATGGAATCCAGGCCCTCGGTTGGATCCTTTGGATCTCTAGTATGTGGACAGAACTGCACTCTTCTGCATTTGATTTTTTGGATGAATATTATAAAATGATCTTACAAATTATGAGTCCTGTATTAAATCCATTCCTTTGTAAATCCTGACTACAACAATGCTCATAATCAAGTCTTTCAATATACAATTCCTGAGGGCCTGCACTGTGCACACAATTCATATATAAAGTCTGGGACATGAAAATTCGCTCACTTCAGTCCATACCCTCAAGGCTGATGTACATAATAAAATGTGATGTGTCAGATTATTTCTGTACTAAGTGTGCTTCATTTTTCCCAACATAGAGCCCATTTGTAAATATTTATGCTATATGACTATTTGCTCATGAGTTAAAAAAATTGAGTCCCAGACTTGATAGTGTACTCGGAATGTGAACTATAGTTAAAGCTCACATTCATACTTTTTAAAGTACAAATAGAAATTAAAGGAATTGTTATCAAAGAAGAAATACTTAGTTTGGTCTCCAAATGATTTAAAAAGAAATCTAAAAATTTCCAAATTATAAAAATAAAACGATAATAAAATTCAATATAGCAAATTTCAAGTAAACTGGTAAAATATCCCCTTCTCTTAGCTCCATACCCACTATAGCACTTCTTTCCCCAGAATAACACAATGAATAATCATCCATATTTTTTCTTTCCCCTCATTCATCTATCCATCCATCCATCCATTTACCCATTCACTTATTCTTTTAATATATCACATTGTGAGTTCAGCACTGCTCTTTCCAGATTGGGAGCTGAATCTGCAGTGATGAACAAGAGTCCTGGGGTAAGAATGTGTAAATCTTGATGCTTGTAAATATTCCCTTAGACTGCTGGTTTCAACCAGGTGCAGCTGTGCTCCCCTGAG
>RJWM01030839.1:0-23056 GCA_004363535.1 Dasyprocta punctata
ACCTATCATGACTCTTAAGCACCTCAGGTATGGCTAGACGCTCAGTCTCCTCTCTCTGCTTGGTCCTTCCTCTGGAATCCACTGTTGGTTCCAGCTCTGGCCGTGCTTGTCATGTACCAGGGAAACACAGGACGGTTTTGTTAGCTGTTTTAAGGGTTTCTCTGGGCTCGCATGGCCTGGATGTGTAGTTGTTTCTACCTGAGATGCACGAAATAGACTACACTAGAGTGAGTGTTGCTATGGTTTTTCTCAGTTCAGGGCATCTCCCACCAACCTGGACATGGTCCTTTATCCACAAGCCCTACCCTGTCTCTCTCTGAGGATCTTAGCTCTGAAACTTGCATGTTTTTCAGTCTACCTTCTAAAGTTTCTTCCCCCGTGTGTGTATGCACAAACATTACGCAATTGGCAGGTATGCGTTTAAAACATCACATAGTGGCAGTGTGGTGGGCGGCCTGTCTGCTTCCTCTCCCCTTGCTATTATTTTTGATAGACACGTGATACTGCACACATTCATGGGGTATGGTTTGATGTTTGATGCATGCATACATACTATGAGACCAAACCAGAGCAATTAGCGTATCTATCACCTTACACATTTATCATTTCCCTCTGGTAAGCTCATTCAAAATCCTCTGTTCTAGCTACTTTGAAATACACAGTGGATTATTGTTAATTCTAGTTATCATGCTGTGCAATCAAACGCTAGAACTTACTCTTCCTATCTAACTTGATATCTGTCAATCAACCTCTTTCTTCCCACCTTTCTCTCTCTCTTGCCGTCCTCTCCCCAGAATCATTCCGTACTTATCTTTCTATACCTGGCCTTTTTTTTTTTTTTTCAGTTTTAGTTTTGAGACTGAATCTCACTAGATCACTGAGTTGCCCAGGTTGGGTTCCAATTTCAATCCTCTTGCCTCAGTCTCCTAGAGTGCTAGGATTACAGGTGTGTAGCACTGTGTCTAGCACCTGAGTTACTTTTAATGTTTTTTTTTATACCTAGTCACATTGATATTTGTAGATAAGTCTTGTTCCCTTTGACTGCTGCATACTATTTGGTTACCTGATGTACCTTGTTATCTTTTCCTAATGGTCTCCAAACCATTGAAGTTTCACAGCAGCAACATTATGAGAGAGGCAGTCTTATGACCATGCCCATTTTACAGAGGAGGAGACTGTGGCTCAGAGAGGCTAGGTAATACTTCACTGTTGTAAGCAATGCTATAGCACACACCCCTCTGTACTTCTCATATTCCTGTGTGAGATTCTCTAGAACTCAAACACAGGACTGGGATTATTGGACCATAGAAACATGCATATTCTATTTCCCTAAATAACTGTTACGGTTTGTGTTTGGAGGTCCCCCCAAAGCTTCATGCAGTCATAGTTGGGGGCTTTTTCAGAGGTGGCTGGATCTAGTGTGTGTAACTGATTCATGGTGCAGTGATAGGATTAAGGGTGCTAGGATTAAGGCTGGGTGATTACTGTATCAGTCCACTGATTGGTTTGTCACCTTCCCTATTTTCAGTAGCCTAGATAGAATATAAAAGAGGCAGAAAGATGCTGCGAGGTCCCTTGCTTGCTTTGCTACCTTCTGCCTGCCATGAATAGTTTCTCCTGTGATGGCTGTCTGCCTCAGAACCAGCTGACAATGGACTGAAACCTCTACAGACTGTAAGCCAGATATACCTTTCTTCCCTTAATTTGGGGGGTTGGGTATTTTGTCTCAGCAATGAGAAAAGTAACCAAGATGATAACTCACTGCCAAATAGCTCTCTGCAGAAGTTGGTCCACCAGTGCCTATCTTTGATGGCTTGAAAGACCAAGGCCTGATGACTTGGCCTAGTTTAAGAACTGGAGTGTTGCCAAGCATGGTGGCACATGCCTTTAATCCCAGCACTTGGGAGGCTGAGGTAGGTGGAGCGTTGTGAGTTCAAGGCCGGCTTGGGCTACAACGTGAGCGCAAGGCCGGCCTGAGCTACATAGTGTGACCCTGCCTCAAAAAGCCAGGGCCGGGAGTTTGGCTCAGCAGCTTAAGCACCTGTCTGGCAGGCACGAGGCTGTGAGTTTAATCCCAGGTGCCGCAAAAAAAAAAAAAAAAAAAAAAAAAGGAGTGTTTTGATGTATAGCCCGGGGCTCCATGGCCTGTCCCTGGAGTCTCTCCCAGGGCCCACAGTGTTGAGCCTTGGGATGGAAATTTCCCCTCTCACATCCACGTTTTAGCCTGGTAGTACTCACCACCAACCTTCACAGCACGCAGGAGAGAAGTGCTGAGGTGAAGTCAGCATAGAAAGGGGTCCTGTATAATAGAAAAACACCTTGGTGCTTGGGATATGGCTCAGTGGCAGAGAACTTGCCTAGCATTCATGAGGCCCTGGCTTCCATCCCAACAAAAGGAGAAAGAAAGGAAAAAAGAAAAAGAAAAAGAAAAGGACAAAAGAACCCCAGCAGCCCCAGCCATGTGAAAGCTCTCACTGCCAGCCTCATGACACAGGTGAGACCCCTCCTTGTGGATGTGGATTCAGATCTCAAAGTGTATTGGTGCCTGACTCCCCAGATAGGGCCCCACGCTGCTTTGTGTTCAGCAGCTGCTGAATAAGTGCCAAGACACAGTCATTGTAGCAGTAAGAAAGGCAACTAAGGAAAGGTTATTCTGTCCATTCTCCTGCCTTCTGAGATTACAAAGACCTTCAGCCTCTGGTAGATTTAAGACCAACAGGGAAAAAATCCTTCACTTATTAGGCAGTTCATTCCCTACTTCTGCCACCTGGGAAGCTTTTCCATGGGCTTGCCCTATTTCTCTACTGCAACAGCACATTTTTATTCAATAAAATTTAAAACAACAGTGGCTGTAACAGGTATTTATTTTTTTATTTTTATTTTAAAGAGGATAAAACAGAATCCACTCAATCAAAACAAACCAGTGTAAGAGATACAGGACTTCAAAACATTACAAAACCAACAATAGTTACCGTAATGCCTTTTGATGTCTTCAAAATAGCTGCAGATAACTTCAGACATAGTAAAAGTCAAACAGAACAGAATAGAATAGAAACAATAAAAACAAAACAATGAATGTAATAAAGGACTTCAAAACAAGCCAATAATAAATGCAAAATTGCTACCATAATATGTCTTGCTATCTTTGAAATAGCTGCTCCTGCCATCGAATTTGACATAATCAAACAGAACAAAAGAGAATAAAACCCAACCCAACAAAACAATGGAAATGATATAGGACTTCCAAAACAAGACCATAGAGAATCAACAATGGCTGCAACCCTCAGAAGGAGACCCCTGCTAGATGTCACACTGTGCACCGATATCCTCTGAACCTATGATCAGACTACTGGCCCTAGACCTGCAATGTTACTGAAACAACAAAGCCCCACAGGCATCCGATTGCATTTCACCTCCATAGCTATCATCACAGTCTGTGTTTCTCTGGATAAGCCAGTTGCTTACGGCAGGGATGGGGGTGGGGTGGAGATTGGTATTTCTTGTTTGTCAGCTGGCATGCCAGAAGGGGCTGGAGTCTGTCTGTTCCAGTCCAGCAGTGGCCCACGCATGGTGCTGGTTTCCCAGACTGGGCTTGCCTGCTGGTGTAGCCTTGTTCTGTCTATCCCCACTCCACCAACGGCCTGTAACAGGTATTTATTAAGTGACTACTGTTTGCCTGGAAGTGTTTTCAGTGCTTTCCATGAATTTATCCCTTTTCATTCTCAGAGCAGCATAACAAGGGAGGAAGTCTTATGACCATGCACATTTTAGAGATAATGTAACAGAGACTCAGACAGGTTAAGCAATAAGAAATGGGGAAACTATTCAAACCCAAGCCTTCTGGTGCTCATGCTCTTGCCTCAACCACTGGAGGGAATAAGAAACAAGACACAGGAAACCAAGAGCCTGAGGCTGTGCCACTAACTCTAGTGCAACCTTGGCCTATTCACCAATCCTTCTTACCGGGATGTTGCTTTGTCTGTGTGGCAAGCCTGTGAGCCTGCGAGACCCATGGGTTTCTCAGAGCCTTGGCAGCTGGATAGGATCCTGTGGCTTTGCCAGCCCCCACGGGAGGTGCTCTGGCAGGTACAGAGACAGGAAAAGAACTGAGTCAGCGGGATTCTCCAGGGCACCCAGGCAGCTGCCTTTGTCTGGGCAGAGGCCTCCCAGGGCTATCAATGCATCCTGCTCTAAGGCTGCCGAGCTGGTATCCCAGGCAGATCTCCGGGGCTGCTGGGGCCATCTATTCAGATTGCAATTTGAATGCTTCTGGTCAGAGTGACTAAAAGGCTGAATTTTACAAGGGTTTTCAAAGTGAATTGACTCCACTTATTAAAGATATACTAGATTACACGCTGAGCAAAAGGACACTCCAGGGACTCCAGGCATGGAGGGCCTTACACAGAGAAGACGGAAACATCCCTTTCCTTGCTGTTCCTATAAACCACTGTGGGAGACACTCACCAAGCGCGTGCCAGTTAAATTACTGGCTGAAGGATCTCTGTCCATCTTGGAAACATCTGAGCCCAGAAGAGCTGCTGGTGAATAAAGAAGCAGCTCTAGAAATCCCCTCCAGTTATTTTATGTAAATCCATTTCTAAAGGCAGGAAAGCAAGGGCTACAAGGAAAGTGTTCTGGGGAAGCTTTCTTTTTCAGTCATGAAATTTACAAGAGACAGAGAGGTTGGAGCAGAGGGAGAGGGAGAGGGGGAGAGAGAGAGAGAGAGAGAGAGAGAGAGAGAGAGAGAGAGATGTGTTTAGATTTGACTTGGGACGTAACTCAATGGTAGAGCCTTTTCATAGCATGGGCAAACCCTGCGTTTAATCCCCAACACTGCAAAACTAAATAAGATAATTAGAGAATACGTTGGACAGTGCTGAGTGCCTGAGAAGTGAATCCTAAGTGGTATTATGTTGGCATACAGTGTGATGATGTGTGCATACTTCCCATGGTAAGTAACACACACAAAACCAGGCTCTCTGACGCCAAAAGATAATTTATTGGCAGCTTCTCAGGATCTCAGAGAATCAAAGGAGGCTGCAAGGACTGGCTTGGAAAATAGGCAGAAACTGAGGCATCTTAAGAGGACCAAAAATCAAAGTATAGTACCACCTTTTTGCAGAATGACCTTGGCTTGCTAGCTCACCCAGAAAGCCCTCCCGAAGTTAAGAGTTCCAGGAATCCTTGGGGAAATTGCAGTTGCCTGCAACGTAGGGATAAGTGGGAGAAGTGAGCCTGTGCTCGGCTCTTCACTTCCTCCCTGAAAGCATGAGGGGTCTAACACATCCTATGCAGGGAGCTGCAGCCAAAGGGCCAGAGGCTTCAAGATCCCAAGACCCAGTCAGCATGGATGCTGCCCTTGCTTTTGTGTGAGAGGGTATTGCAAGTTACGGGGTTTCTGATGTCTCCTCATTGCAGCATTTCATTTTTGAGAAGTAATAACAACTCACATTTTCAGGGTTCAAATTCTATTTCGAACTACAGAAACTAAAATATAACAAAAGTCTTCTTAGCCCAAGATCCAGTGACCTTCAATTTAAAGAAGTAGATTTCTGTTCCTTACCCCTTGGTGAAAGTTATCAGAAATTCCTTGGATGAAGGGATGAAGTATGTTTTGTTTTGCGGCTAAAAAAGTCAGAGGAATAGATAACTATGCTACTAAGTCTCTGTTAGTTCTATCAACAAGAATAGTTTGTGTTGCCATTGTTTGATTGTCTGATCATTTTTTATGCCTAGATCTTGTAACTTGAACAACTACTTTTAACATAACGATATGCAATGTATTAACTAGTGTTGATGTCTTACTGTTCTTTTTTTTTTTATTCTGTATTTTTTTTTGTTTTGCTTTTTAAAAAAAAGTCAGAGGAAAGAGAGATGGAGATGCACAAGCAGCAGAATAGAAATTAGAAAACCTAAGGTCTGGTCCCAGTTTTGTTCCCCATTTCCTATGAGACCTGTCCCCACACTGGGCTTTTGTTCAGACAAGAAAGCAATGAATTCTCTGTCTACCTCAGAGTAGGAACTTGGAAAATGCTTCGTGATGAGGACACTGCTTATATATAAACAACCTCACAGCATGTTAAAGGGGAGGAGCTGGGGCTCAGAATCATTCAGTGGCCAGGCCTGCCTAGACATATGGATTGTGAGCCCCTAAAACTGAAAGTGAAACTGTGAGTGTGTATCTGTGTGTGCTCACGTGTGGGTATGCATGTGAGTGTATATCAATAGACTCTTGTGCGTGTATGTTGTGTGTGCAAATGCAAACATGTATTATGTCTATATGCATGTGTGCATATGTGTCTATGTGTGTGTTTTCTGCAGGAGTGGTCCATCCCTTTGACTAGGTTTTAAAAGGGGGATCCTGCTCCTTTGCGGCAGCAAGAACTCCTGTTTCAGTTGATGCCTTTGTTCAAATAGGAAACAGGCCCCTGAATCAGAGTGAGGAGTCCGGCTTGTTCATGTCTAAAACTGCGAACAAGCCGGGCGTGGTGGCGCACGCCTTTAATCCCAGCACTCGGGAGGCTGAGATAGGCGGAGCGTTGTGAGTTCAAGGCCGGCTTGGGCTACAATGCGAACACAAGGCCGGCCTGAGCTACATAGTGCGACCCTGCCTCAAAAAACCAGGGCTGGGAGTTTGGCTCAGCGGCTTAAGCGCCTGCCCTGGCAGGTGCGAGGTTGTGAGTTCGATCCCCGGTGTCGCAAAAAAAAAAAAAAAAAAAAAAAAACTGCGAACAATTATGTGAGTTAATTAAAAGCTTTAGTAAACCAAGCCAGCATCCCAATCCCATGGGCCCAGGTGGCCTCTGTCACACATACCGCAGGTCGCCAGGCACACAGCAGTGCTTTCCCTGCTGGTGTCAGGCCCCGACCCAGAATGGGTTGAAGACAAGATCAACACTAACAGAAAGATCCCAGGCCTCAGGTTCCACCTAGATCCAGCTGCCCAGTCAGCCCCACATCTGCGCAAGAATGCTTGGGATTTCTTTTTGACACTAAAGTAATGTTGGTCAGCAGGCTGCCTGCATGGATGACAGAAGCTGCTGGCTTTTCACTGAAGGGCGGGGAGGAAGTTCTGCGGGTCTCTAAGGGTTGCCAAGACGCCTCTGTCACACTGAGCAGGTACGCAATTGGTCCAGGAGCTAATGAAGGCAAGGAGGCTAAGCAGAGGACGGGCCAGCTTGTTGGGAGGGCACACACTCTGGCCAAGCGTGGCAGGGCTCCGTGGTCTTCCAACCCAGTTGTGCAGCCTTCAATATTGGCCCCCCTGCTGTGTAACTCCCCTGATTCCCATTGTCTCTGATTCAACAGTTTGGACAGCGATTTTGTTTCTCATTCACCATAAAAGTCAGTGCCTGCAGACCTCGCCACACATTTATTGTGAGGCTGGAGTTTATGAGGGATTGGATTTCAAAGGAGGGGTTGATTAAATACAGACAGAGCACTTGGCAAAGACCTAGCTCTCCCAGGAGACTCCCCCATTTAAAAACAGAATAAAGATTAGAAAGCTTGAGCAAGGGCAGTGCGGGGCAAAACATGCTTTCAAGGGAAGGGTGGAAGGACGGGGCGGGGGAAGTTTCTAATTCCAGTCCAAGGGCATCTTCTCCAAGCTGGACAAAATTCCTTGCCAGGAGGAGGCGTGAGCGCCTGAAGCCTCTGCCTTCTGCCTCGCAAATGCATGCGACTGTCCTGTTCACCTGCCATGGGTCCGAGGTGACGAGGAGAGGTCGTGGCTCTGGCTAACCCCGCCCAGCACCTATGCTGTCTAATCCCACTATGTTCACATCTGTGCCCACACCTTTCAAAGTTTTCGGTCTTGTTTTTGCTATTCCCTCTACCTGGAGGAACTTTCCCTCCTTTCTTTAATCACTAGAGTCTCACCTTTCAGGGTCTAGTTCAAATGCCGCCTCTTCCGTGAAGACTGCTCAAACTGCCACCCTCACTCCGTAGAAATTAATCCTTCCTTTCAGTGCGCGACCACAGCAGGCTGCTTTCTCTCCGCTTCAGTTTCATTCTTCATTCTGCCCGACTTTGCATTTCTGCCCTATGTAGTGAACCTTCAATGAATGCTAATCCAAATTGAAATTTGTCTCATGACTTAGTTTTAAGAGGACATTGAACCCAGGGCCTGGTATATGCTAAGCACAGGCTCCAGCCCTGAGCTGCATCCTTGGCTCAATGTTCTACTTTAGTTTGTGTGTCTGCAGTTTTTGCCTGTCAGGTGCCAGTCCCTTTGGTCTCGGGCAGCAGGGCCTCGGTTTTCCTCTGGGGGAGCTGCAGCACCATGTGCAATCCGTGTGACTGAGATGATGCTGAGACCCCTTTTCCAGGGATGAGCATGTGACTCCAGCCTGACCAATCAGACAGAGAGTTTAGATGGGAGGTGAGCTTGTTACTGGAGCTAGGCCATTCAGAGTCAAAGAGCTGTAACTCAGGGATGTTTGCTGGCACCCTTGGGAACAATGTCAGGCTGAGGCTGGTGGTACCCATTTCTCCACCATGCGGCCATGGTGCAGGCTCAGGCTGCCTGAGAACCGTGCCTTTGGGAGGCAGAGAATCAAACTAGAATGGAGAGCTGGCTTTGCCATCAAGATGGCCTGCACAGGGGTAGAAGGCCACCTGCAGACCATGTTCAGCACAGCCAGAGCAGGCACCAACGTGTCCAGGTCAGCACGTGTCACCTAACACAGGAAGCCAGGGTCACATGCGGCTGCAGGCTAACTTGCTCCTTCATAGCCAGGCCCAGCTTGTGGCAGGAGGTCCTGGAGGCAGGTGACCAGTCAGCTTGATGCCAGCGCCTGTGGGAGGGTGTGAGACTCCAGTACATTAAGAAGAACATAGTATTTGTAGTCAGATTTGGCTGCAACCACTCTCTAATTGGAAAGCCTCATTTGGCTTCAGCTTCATCTGTAAAATGGGCTAATGATGTCTATTCCAGTGTTAGTGTGAGAATTAATGCAGACAATGTAAATAAAGTACCTAGCACCTAGCATTTGGATGGTGAGGTGATTCTCATTACTCGCGGGCAGCGTTTCAAGCAGAGCTCGGTCCTCGGAAGAGTGTAGCGCAGAAGGAGGAGGAAAGATTAAGACCGTGAACAGAAGACGAGGCAGGAGCTCGGCTCTGACCTGACCGCTGTGCTGAGCTCTGTCGGGAGGGGAGGAAGTACGACGAGGTCATCTTCGAAGTTCAGAACTAAGCACTGTGCCTTACATGGAGCAGGACCATTGTAAACATTTGTAAAAACAGAGATTGCATGTACATTTGACAGCTGCTAAGATTTTCTAGCCCATAGAAGAATCATCTAGTTGGAAAAAAGACACAACTGTGACAGAAAGGAAGGATGTAAGACTTGAAGTGGAGAGAATGCAGGTCGAGGTCTGGTTTTGTCCCTATGTCTGCGTGACCCCAGGCATGTCCCTTAATTTCCAGGAGCTTCTACGTCTTCATCTGTAAAATGGGGCTAACATCACAGTTATTCATAAAGGGCGTGGCCCAGTTCAGAAAGTTTGGGTGGCCCTAGAAGCCCCAGAGCAAGGCCATGGCCCCGAAGCAGCCTACACTGAGAAGCTGAAGCAAACTAGACGTGCAGTTTAGGACGGCCAGGGTCGGGCTAGGAAAGGGGCTGCCAGGCGTGTGGCTTGCCAGGCAGGGCAAAGAGAGATACAAGACTGTGGGCAGGGAGGAGCACAGTGAACAACATGGGAAGCCTTCCTGAACTACACTCCGTAGTGGAAGTTAGGGTTCCCTTGGATTACCCGATAGTATTTACTGTCTGTGCCATTGTAAGAGTTTTTGTGGCTGTATTCTTTAACCCTCACGATCACCCTGGTTGGGTGCTGTTTTTATTACCATTCCACAGATTAGAAAACTGAGGCTTGAAAATGACACAGTATTTTAGCTTAGGGCTAGGATTCTTTTTATTTTTCTATTCATGCATATTGATTACACTGAGTAATGGGTTGCATTGTGGCATTTTCATGCACGTATGTAATATGCTCTGATCGTGCCCACCCGTCTGTTACCCTCCTCCGGCCTCTCCTCCCCTTCTCCCTGCTCCCCTCCCTCTTCCCCGTCACTCTTCTACCTTCATGTCATTTTTTTTTCTCCCTTAGATTCCACACAAGAGAGAAAATATGTGATCCTTGTCTTTCTGAGTCAAACTTATTTTGCTTAACTGATGGCCTACAGTTCCATCCATTTCCCTGGAAATGATGTGATTTCATTCTTCTTTGCAGTCGAATAATATTATATAGTGCGTATATATCACATTTTCTTGCTTCATTCATCTGCTGATGGACACCTTGCCTGGTTCTATAACTCAGCTATTGTGAATTGTGCTGCATTGTGTCTCAAATTCTTAACGAGCCAGATGACTGCTGGTGCACAAAGCCAGGTGGTTACAGTGACCCACAGAGAGAAGAGCAGTTATTTAAAGCCATTTTTGAAATGTAAAGTGCTGGGTAGATGTGAGATGCTGTTAAATCCAGTGTGACTTTTCCTAGCCTCTGAGTAACTCTGGATACAGTGCTTGAGGCAGTGCTGCTTAGGGAGGGCCAGCTCTCTCACTGGACCTGAGCTGGAGCTGAACTCTCTCCCTGAAGGTCTTCAGGGCCCTGTGGATGGTGGCTGCAGGCGTTCTGGTGGCCAGTTATGTCTTGATGATCCCTCACTCTCTGCTCCCTTGTGCTCCCAATGAATCAATGTCTGTTGGGTCTTCTAGCTCAAACACAGCTCAGGCAAAGGGAACTCCGAGCTAGGGGGTAGATGGCAGAGCCCACAGGGCAGGAATTCGAGTGTTCCTGGCTTTCTTGATCACAGCACTTGAAAGCCAGAAGGTTCCCTGGAATTCTTCTGTGCTGCCAAGCATGGATAAAGACTTGGGGTACTGAAGGCCCAACTCCAGCAGATGGCACAAATATGCAGTTGGCAATCACCTGCTGCCCAGGAGTGAAGGTCTTAGGCTGAACTCACCAAGAGAACAAGGTAGAGGAACTGCTGCGTGGGCGGGACATCCTTGGGAGCCGGGCTGAGCAGGAGTGAAATGCATGGCTCGTGGGAGGGAGGCAAGAGGAAGGGCAAGGATAGGATAGGACGGGGAGCACAGAAGGCATGGACAGACCTCAGGAAGGGAGCCCCAGCATCGGTGCTGGGTTCCAGTGAAAGTGACGGGCCTGGGAGTGGAGGCTGATGAGACAGACTTTCAGAAACGCGGACATGGATGTGGGCAGTGTTTCAGCTGCAATAAGCCCCTAGGAGTGGTCTTCTGATTGGGCTGGAGATGGAGTCAGGGTGCTTCAGAAAGCACTGGGAAAGCCTTGTGAAGGTTCTCCACGAAGAGCTCTAAGGTGTTGGAATGTGTGGAGGCAGGAATTAAAACTGCAGGACCCAGGGGCCAGGGGGGAAATGAAGATCAGCAGGAACAGAGAGGATGGAACGTACCAGGGGCCTGGATTTCCCAAGGGCATCAGTGGTGATGTTACCACGAAGATGCCACTGAGGTCAGGAAGGAACAAGGAAAGCAAGGGGATGCTAATGTCTTCTCCAAATCCCACAGGGAGAAGAGGGAGGGAGCAGCCTCAGGGCAGACCACAGGAGCGCCAGGGCCCAGAGGAAAGGAGAAGTGGGGGTAGGTTGGGTATCAGCAAGACGTGAAAGGAGCCCATCTGGACCCACCTGGCTGGGGGGTAAGGGGGGCAGGCTCAGGGCTGGGATGGACAGATGTGCAGGCCACAGGATAATGTCCAGTCAGTGCATGAAGCGAGTCATACAGAAAAATAGTAAAGGGAGCAGGAGTGGTTCAAGCAGCTGATGAGGGTAACCCAACACACAGGGCACCTGCGTAGCTAATGGAGCTCTAGAAAGACAGCGGAGAAAGTGGAATCTAGGAGAGAGGGTGGAGCCACACTCAAGTTCCTGCATGGACTGACAAAAGTAGAGGAGTGGCCAGCTAGTGTGCTAAGTAAGCATGGGGCCCTACCAGGCTGGGAAGGGAGACAACATTCCAGGGTGATGTGGGAAGCAAGGCCTGCTCACAGGAGCCAGTCTGCAGTCCGCTCCTCGCCTCGTGGAGCTAAGGGCTCCTATCAGAGCAGGTGCGATACTAGGGATGGTTGATGGAGTTCACTTGGGTCCCAATCTAGCTTTGTGGGCCTGCACCAAAGACCAAGAAGAAGCACACAGGATGTCAGCTAGAACTCGTTCCAACCCAGGCCCACACTGATGGGCTCTGTCAACTAACACACGTGCCAGAGCTGAAACGGATGGAGATCTTGGCTCTTAGACTAGCACAGAGCTGGATAGGTCAGTACTGATGAAGACATCCATCCACGCCACTGCTTTCTGCTGCTTTGTACATGCTTGAGCCAGAAGTACTGGCAACTCACTGCGGGGAGGAGAGCAGACACCCTGATTTAGTGTCTCCAGCTGCTAAGACAGAGCATGTGCCCCTCAGACACTAGTTCTGCTCTCAGTGATACAGAGACCGATCTGGAGACGGCCTTTCCCATGCTGCTGGCCGTGGGCTTCGCTAAGGCCCACAACACAGTGGTCAGGTCTCCCCCTCCTCCTCCCAGGTCTAGCTCCTCTGCGGCTCCCTCTACACATTCTCCCTCAGGGAAGCAGGGACCATGAGCCAGGGAGGGAGAAGAAGACTGTCTCTTCGCCTGTCTCCAACCCCAATACTTCTTGCTCCTGAGCTCACAGGCAGAGGAAGCAGGGAGCCTGCGGTGAGATGGTAAGGTGTAAGGGAGCTGGGGAAAAAGGTCATTCTGTGCCCCCATCCCTTGGCTTCTTTTCTAGCCCCAGGGCCCACTCCAAGCTCCAGCCACAGGAGTGGCCTCTCAAGGTGCACGGAGGGCCAGGAGAAGCGCGGCAGCAGAACCTCGGGGAGGATCTACGTCCTCACAGGTGGAATTGTATGTCGGGGTCACAGACGGTCAGCAGGTGTTTGGGCATTATACTGAGATGTGACAGGAAGCTTCCTGTACAACAGCAATCCCTTCTTTCATTCCGAAGAATTCGCTGAGCACCTGTGATGTATGAGGTACAGTCCCTGCCCTCAAGCTGCCGAACAGACTAGAGCAAGTGTGCTTATAGGTAAAAGACGACCTGGGAAAGGAGGGATCTGGGGGGGAGCGCTGAAGACACAGAAGGCACTCTAGCATCTCTGTAAACTGGGGACAGCTCATGCAACATGAAAATACTACACTCACGCATGACTTTCTGAAAATAGGACATGAGTAGGTCATGAGAAGACTAAGAGAATTGGAGGATGACTCACACGTGCTCAGCTCTTCTTCAAAAAGCAAAGTACCTCGACTTGCAAGACTGCAAACAGGAAAGTGTATATTCTAAGGATTCAGCCTCCATTTTCAAATGAAAGTTATTTCTTGCAGTTTGTTTTTTGTGTCTAGAGAATGCCTTGGCTGCAGAGACTCACGACGGGCCAGGACTATGAAGTGGCAGCCGGGACCCAGAGGCAGGTGTGGGCCTCAGCCCCGGCGGTCAGGGGAGCGAGCACCTGGTGCAGGAGAGCTGAGGGGCCCCTCAGACACGGCTGCAGCGGGAAGTGCTTGGCACAGGGACCGCCCCCGAAGCCGGTGTGGGACTCGCAGAGGAAGACAAGGAGAGGCAGGAGAAGGCCCTCAAGTGAAAGCCCCAAATCCTGTGGGAAGCCGTGAACCTATGGCCATGGAATCACAGAACGCAGGCTTGTTTGACAAATACCTCCCCTCTCCCTGTACTCATCTATAAAATGGGAATCATAATGGCATCTATCCCCCATAAGGGAGATGAAGATTAAATAAGTAATACAGGGAAAGCACTTAGGGCAATGTTCTAGTACGTGCTCAATAAATGTTAACTTTTTATCCTTTTTTTTCTGAGGGGGAGAAATAGCAAATAATTCACGATACTCAAATCTGTAAGTATTCTCAGTGGTTTTGGTAAGTCCCATTTCACTTTGCCTGTGGAAAAAAAGGAGATGTAAATTATTTCAACTAGACATGTACTTTAAAATACTGAATTTATTTTTTAAAAAATCAGCACAGTGAGAACTGCCACACAAATTACTTTTTACTACCAATCACAGGTCTCTTCTCAGTTCAAGTACATACATTTAACTCTCCACATTAAAGACCTATAATTCTCTTAACGCTCTTTACATTCTGAAGTTATATAAAATTAACCAGGAAAACATTAACATTAAATGCAAATCAATTTTGCACAAATACATACAATCAAGCGGTCTAAAGAATCACCTGAAGTACCTGTATTTTAGAAACAATCCTAAATGACAGCACTGTGTGTATCAGAACAAGATTCCCATTATTCCCTGGGGCCTGTCTCACACAGTCACATTTCTTTCGCCAAGCCTTGGGCAAACAGTTAAGGGAGACTTTTTCCAGGCAGGGACCTTATTTTTGTGCACATTCTTTTTCTTTTTCTTAATTCAGAGTTTCTAAAAACAGAGGTTCTCCCTTGGTACCAGGACCTGTAAGACATCAGAGCTGTCATGGCTCTTAAGTGTCTTCCTTCCTCTGGGGAGAACCACAGGTCTGCTCGGCAGCCAGTGCTGCCCTCCTCTCTGTGGTGAGGAAATGGTCTCTGAGGAGACCGAGTAACCTTCATACCTCTGCCAGGCAAAGAGAAGGCCTGGCCTTCTCCTGGTGTTATCTTCCTGTGAATTCTGAGAAAGCTTTTGATACCAGAATGTGTCAACCAACAGCAATAAGACTTTGAGGAACTGAAAATGGGAAAAGTCATTCTGAGGCCAGACCTCTAAAAAAGGTGTGTTTGGCACTGTGCACCAGTGGGTTCCCACGTTCAGCTGCTTCAGTGCAGAGGTTTGGCAGCAGGACCAAACTCTACATTCCACGTGTATCTGCAACCCAGAAGGCACAGGTGACCTGACAGGACGCAACCAAAGGCAGAAACCAAGAGCCAGGTGCTGGGACTGGACAGTAACGGCATTTGTGTTGGCGTCGATGCCACTGGGATTCAATAGCACCTTCAGTCCTGTGTGAAACATGTTTATCTGTTACCTTGCAAAGCATTTTGATCAGCAGTCTGAGCCAGAGAAACAAAACATAATATTTCAATAGGAAAAGTGCACATTTTGCAAGTATTATATTGTCATAATTGATTCACATTTCCCGGACACTGATAAAATACAGCACATGCCATCATAAGCTTCCAGAAGCACTGCTGAGATAATGAGAGAAGACACAGCGAGGCAGACCTCACTGGCAGCCCTTCCTTCTGGAGGCACCAGCTTCTGGGCCTGGACAGACAGCTGAGCACAAGGGCTTCCTGCGGGCTCAGCACAGAGTGGGGTGTCCCTGCCCCAGTGTGACAGGAGGAGCCTTGTGGTGACAGTCTTTATGCAGCAGCCTCTAGGAATTCTGAGGTGAACACAGCTTCTGCGTAGTCTTCACATGCGTCCTGAAGCTCTGCAGCCACGAACCCCAGGGCCTCATCTAGCAGCTCTTCGGAAAAGCTGGAAGACAAATGACACAGCTAAAGACACGGACGGCCAAACGTGAACCAATCTTTTACTCAGCTGGGGAACTCAGTGAGTCACCCTGAAATTTAAACGGAAATGCAAAAGGCCAAGACAAGCCAAGGTAGGAAGATGTTGATGTTCAGATCCCAAGGCCCACAGAGCCTCGGAACACACACAAACGCACCTTACCCGGGAAAGCGGAAACCAGAGGTGAGCAGACACCAGCTGCAGCGCAGCGCCCGCCCAGACACGCTGTGGGTGACCAACACGCAGGAGGCACGGGTGTGCACCTCCTCTACGGGAGCAGGGGGCGACGCCCGCGTCTGTGCTCTCCTCTCTCTCTGCACCCCGCCCCGCTCTGCTGAGCTGCCTGAGAGCAAGCTGCAGGCTTAACGTACCTCAACTACTTCCGTGTGTTTCCCAGAAACAAGGCCATCCTTAGATAACTGTGATAGTTACAAACATCACAAAATTAATGTCCATACACAATTATCATCTTATCTACAGACCATATTCAAATTCTGCTAACCATCCAAATAGCATCCTTTCAAAAGAAAACCTTTGGTAGTTCAGGATACTTTGCAGAATCACGGGCTGCATTTAGTTCTCACGTCTTTCGTTTATTCTGAAAGAGTTCCTCCATCTCTGTCTTTCATAACCTGAACAGTTTTTGAAAAGCGAAGGCCTTTTTCTGGTAGACTGTCCCCGTCTTGGGTCCGTCTGGTGTAGCCGTATGAACAGCGTCCGCCGACGCTTTTCGAATGGTGCCACAGGAGGGATATTGTGTTCCCTCAGTGCCTCGCGGTATCTACTTGTTCCATGACCGATGACTACGGGCTTAGTTTTGTTTTGTTTTGTTTTGAACTAAAGCTATGTAGTTCAGACTAGCCTTGAACTCATTCTGTAGCCAGGCTGGCCTTAAACTCGTGGCAATCCTCCTGCCTCAGTTTCCCAAGTGCTAGGATTACAGACGGGTACCACTACGCCCGGCAGATGACTGGTTCTCCTGAACACTTAGCTATGCTGGTGTCTGCCAGGCTTCCTCCTTGTAAAGTTACTATTTTCCCTTCGTAATTAAGAAGTATATCGTAATAGGACACTTTGAGACTATGTGAGTATCCTGTTTCTCATCAAACTTGCCTGAAATCAATTACTACAGGGTTTCCAAACATCGATTTTCTAATTCCATTACCTCTCCATTTAATTGTTGCTATTCCACTGTGATAAGGAGGTTTTCCTTTTTCCTCTTATTTATGCATTCATCCAATAATTCACTAATTCATTCATTCATTCATTCATATCAGTTTGGCCTTACAGAGTCTTATTTTGATAGCCCTTTATTATCACTACTTGTTTTAATGCTTAAAAACATCCTGGATCTGGCCCAGCGTAGCCCCTTCCAGCTGGCTGCTGTGTCCTCTTGACACGCCCCCTCACGAGTACCTCTTTGTGGGACAACATGATGTCATACACGTCCAGTTTCAGGCCTCGCCCAGGAACCAGTCATTTCTCTAAGGAGCCCTGTACCTCTTCATGAAAAACAGTAATTAGAAACCAAGATCCGGGTACCAGGCCTGCCAATTGCTGCTGATACCTACAATTCTAGGCCCTCTCAGTGAGACCAGGAAAACTATACACACCCTTTCATATATATTTCTATACCTATCAAAAACTATATATTCATAAGGATACCTGTAATTCTAATTCAAGAGAGGATGCATCCCAGCCTAGCCTCAGAAACTTTGCTCTCATTATTCAAACTGTACTCCCTTATTTGAACCATCTTAAAATACAGAAAAAAGCCATTTTAGAATTGCTAACCAATGCCACTGCCCAAAAGGATGTTGTTTCTGACCTGTTTTCTTACTCTTCTCTCCTTCTAGAACTCTAATAACATGCACACTAGTAGACCTTCTCACTTTACCCTCCCTTCTTTAGTCTTCATCTTTGTCTCTACATTATCATCCCAGATACTTTTTCTGTCCTGTGTTCCAAGTCTCTAAGTTTTTCTCCTGTTGTGTCTAATTCACTACTGAGCCCATCCAATGAATTTCTAATTTCAGAAAACGTATTTTTAATTCTAGGATGCACATTTGGATTTTCAAAGTTCCTAGTTCCCTGCCAAATTTCAAGTATCTTCTATTTATATCAACACACTAGGCAGTTATTTTAATGTCAGTAAAATAGCTTTAATATTTGGAAATCTTGTGGGTCTGTTCTTGTTTTGTCTTTCTCTGTTGCCTTTCTACACTACATTTGAAAATTATAGAAATAAACTGAGTCTTACAACAATGTTATTTTATTCCAGAGAAAATTTATGTTTGTTCATTCCTGGAGACAGGGGGCAGCAACAATCTAGAGTCAGTTCAATCCAAGTGGAGTTGCTGAGAAGCCTATTTATATTCGAGTCACCTGAACTTGTAAGAGTGCAACTTTTCAAGTGAGGGAAGGAGGTGGGGATGCAGCTCAGTGGGAAAGCAAATGCCGAGCACACGTAAGACCGTGGGTTCAATCCCCAGCACTGCAAATAAACGAAAGAAGACTAAAGTGACAGAAGTTTGCCAGGGCAACTGCCTCACCTTGATAAGCCCTGGAGTCCAGCTTCTGTCTTCTGACCGGAAAAGGCGACCACAGTGGGGCTCCTCTCCCCCAGAAGTAACTACTTTCCTGTGCCACCCAGTGGCTAAGCTTCCTGCATCTGTTTTATCCAGCAACCTGGCCTAGTTATTTTTTATTACCTAGTTAACTTCTTGATGCCAGCAAGGATGTATGCTTTATTTTTAATACAGCCTTTCTATTAGCAGACATCCTCAGTGGGAGAGGTGGTCCAAATTACCAAGAGCATTATTACTAGAAGTGGAAGTGATTACCTCATTTTTATATTTGTTCTGCTCTCTATATTTCCATCATGAATTCATCACCAAACAATGAAATACAAGGCTACTTCCAATACATTTCAACATAGCAGGGAATATATCCTTTTTTTTCCTCCTCCTTTTCCTTTGCAGTACTGGGAACTAAACAGGGAGCCTCACATATGTTAGGCAAGTATTCTGCTACTGAACTGCATCCTCAGCCCTTTCCACTATTTTGAGACAGGGTCTCTATAAGTTGCCTAAGTTGCTTGGACTGCTCTCAAACTTGCCACCCTCCCGCCTCAGCCCTCCTGGGTAGCTGAGATGATAGGTATGCACTACAATGCCCGGCTCTTTTAACTTTTCTCACTCTGTCTTTCATTTTTGAGATAAGGTCTGCAGTCCAGGCTGGCCTTGAGCTCTCAGCGATTCTCCTGTCTCAGCCTTCTGAGTGCTGAGATCACAGGCGTTTGCCAGCACACCCAGTCTCACTCTGTCTTCCTCTTGGGGAACCATCCCCCGGGTTCCTCTGTCCCCAACTCCAACACTGATGAGTTCTCTTTCTCTCTCTCTTTTTTAAAGGCACAAGTTATAACATCACTAAAAAAGCTTAAAGTAACATTACTGTATGAATCTACTAAAATACATTGATTATCTGTATCCTGAAAACTATAAAAACTGATCTAAAGTACTCAAATACAACCTAAGTGAGTGGAGAGAGACTATGTATGTGAATTGGACAAATATCAAAACATTTATTCTCCCTGAACTTATCTACAGATTCACCTCAATATCTATCAAAATCAGCAGAATTCTTTTTTTTTTTTTTTTTTCCAGTGAAGGGAGGCCCTGAATTTACTTCTGGACAGGCCATGTGGATGACAAAGGAGACCACTGTACTTTTTTTAAAAACTATCTTAACTACTTTTTATATACACATTCATAAACACATACATGGTTTTTCTTTCAGTTTGTCACACAAGTGAAGCAATACAATGCTTACACATGTGTGACTTACTTATTTCACTGATAAGTATGTTCTCAAGGCACACCCATTTAAGTATAAAAGTGTCCAGTTTATCATTTTTTATAGCTGAGTAGTATTCCATTATTTAGAAATACCACATCTTTTTTGTCCATTCCTCAGTGGAGGGGTATTTAGGTTGTTTCCAAGATCTGGCTATTATAAACTGCGCTGCTATAAACATAGGTACACATATATCGCTGTGGTATGACATTTTTAATTCTTTTGGGAAGATACCCAGAAGGGGAATAGCTGGGTCAAATGGGGCCTCCAATCCTAGCTTTTTGAGGAATCTCCACACTGACTTCCACAGTGGTTGCACCAGCCTGCATTCCCACCAACAGTGGAGAAGGGCTCCTTTTTGCCCACAGCCCCTCCTGCACTTGTTATTGGTTGACTCCTTAATACTAACCATTCTTTCTGGGGTGAGGTGGAATCCCGGTGTTGTTTTAATTTGCATCTCTCAAATGACCAGTGCTGTTGAACTTTTTTTTTTTTTGCGGCACCGGGGATTGAACTCACAATCTCGCACCTACCAGGGCAGGCGCTTAAGCCACTGAGCCAAACTCCCAGCCCTGGTTTTTTGAGGCAGGGTAGCACTGCGTTGTAGCCCAAGCCGGCCTCGAACTCACAACGCTCCGCCTACCTCAGCCTCCCGAGTGCTGGGATTAAAGGCGTGCGCCACCATGCCCGGCTTGTTGAACATTTTTTCACGTATTTATTTGCTGATTGTACTTCTTCATCTGAAAAGTATGCGTTCATCTCAGATGCCCATTTTTGGATTGCATCTTTAAATCTGGGAGGACTGATTTTTTAAAATTTTTTGTATGTTGTTGATAGTAATCCTTTATCTGAGGGACAGCTGGCAAACATTTTCTCCCACGTTGTGGGTTATCTCTTCCCTCTGTTGGTCGTTTTTCCTATTGTGCAGACTAGCTATCTTTCTATACTTACTGAAAACTTCTCCTGGAAATGGCTCTCACAGATTTTCTGGAAGTTCCATGTTATAGTCTAATCTTCCTAAATCCCAAGTGTTCCTTTTTCTCAATGCACACCTTGCACTGGTGGCACACACCCTCCAAGAGTTTACAGAGAAATAATACAGGGAAACTGAATTTTTGGTTACTGCATACCTAAAAATTATTTTTATTTTATCCTTATCTTTAACTGATAATTAAACACAGAAGTCAAAGTTAAACTTTGGAACCACAATATCTTTTAGCTTTTTCCAATATTGCTACTGAAAACAACACGCCATTCTCATTTCTGATTACTTCAGGATATCCAGCTTTAATTTTCTGGAATCTTTTGTAATCTTTTCTTTACAGCATGCGGCTCAATTGTCCTTTCCTAGTGATATACAATGGCGTGCTCCGTTTCATTCATTCATTCCCTCACAGTGGACAACTGATTTAACTTTTTCAATCTACCAACCACAGCCTTCTAAAAATCTTACTATAGCATTTCTGTGAAAACTTCCGTTTCTTTTTTCCTCATATTCTGGCATTCCTATTATTTAGTTACTGGATCTCTTAGAACCACTCTCTAATTTTTAAAAATCTTTTCTGTTATTTGGCTCATTTTTTATTATAGTGCCTGAGAAAAGAGTTTTTAAATACTTATCAATTTATTTCAGCAATCATGTTTTTAATTCCAAATAACTTTTTTAATTCTCTAAAAAAAATTTTTTTTAAAATACTATCCTATTCTTGTCTCATGATATAATAGCTTCACTTGCTTCTCCAAGGATACTAATTCTAGTTTCTTTTTTAGATGTTTTGTTCTGTTTGCAGCATTGTCCCTGATTCTTTAGCGCTTTCTTTATCTGTTACAAAGCATACGTATCTTTCAAATGTCCAGTCATCTCAGCTGTCTGCTCATTTTCAAGAATGAGAATTTCTGTCAAGCCTCCTATTTCCTGGCTAAGCTGCATCCATGCCTCCACAGGCATAAGGTGCACCTGGCTCCTCGGTCTCACCAAGGTTCTACATAGATAAAACTTGGTTCCTGGCTTCATTCTCACTAGGTGCTTTGCTTCCCCTGGTCTGCTAAATCATTTGCCATTTGTATCATGGCTTGATGGATTCCAGATTCGTACTTACATTCTTGTTTGCTGCCATTTACAATTTCAGCGTTTTATTTTTTTAACAACACACAGTGGGATAGGGTTACAGGGACTAGAGATAAATATGTAACTTCGATCTGTTCTTTTCAACCAAAAATCCCATTTTTGAAAAGAAAACCCAGGACACTTAGAGTTTTCTTTTTACCGAAAGCATGATCTTAAGTCTTTTTCCCAACTAATCTTATTTGTCTCCATTTTATACCATCTACTCATTCTGATCACTGCAATGTTGCCTTTCTTTGGGTATAAGGGAAAAGCAAAGGTATTAAAAACTAAAACAAACAAACTCAGCTAGTTTCCCCCTTACCCAAGAGGCTATTGAAGTCAACTGTCTTTGTATACTTTTTCAAATTCTGATCAATACAACTTTCATCTTTGGAAGCAAGAGAGATTTAAAAAACAAGCAACCATAACATAAAACCACAGAGCTAGAATGTTAAGATGCACTGTCACAGCTGGGCATGGTGGCGCACGCCTTTAATCCCAGCACTCGGGAGGCTGAGGTAGGCGGAGAGTTGTGAGTTTGAGGCTGGCTTGGGCTACAACGTGAGCACAAGGCCGGCCTGAGCTACACAGTGCGACCCTGCCTCAAAAAACCAGGGCCAGGAGTTTGGCTCAGTGACTTCAGTGCCTGTCTGATAGGCGCGAGGTTGTGAGTTCAATCCCCGGTGCTGCAAACAAAAAAAAAAAAAAAAAAAAAAAAAAAAAAAAAAAGATGCACTGTCACTTGGGATCAAAGGATAACAGGAAAACATTCATAAAATTCCAGGCATATTTTAATAGCTTTGTGCTCTGTACATTAACATATTACTCCTTATAGGTTGGGACAACTTTTCCCTATACCTACAAAAGAACTATGAACAAAATGCATCATTTTGTCTGGTGAAGAACATACAAGGAACAGGCTGGCTTCCTTGGCTGGCTTTAGACTTCTCAATATGCCAGTCTGCCTAACTCACCTGGACAGATTATAGGAAAAGAGCCAGTATGCCAAGGGACTGTGTGTTACCACATAGAAGCGAGAAAATTTACTTCTCTTCTCCCAGAAAATCCTTAAGAGCACACATGAAGACAATGTGCATGCCACCCAAAACAAAGGGTCTTGTATGCTTTGAAGGGTCCTATGTTAAAGACAAGATTAAAGAGTTCCAGCTAACTGGAGGGCTTCATCGTAAATGACTAACCCTGATCCTGCCCCTAATCCCACTAAAACGAAAGGAAATATACAAGTACATAAATGTACAAAGAGAAAAGAGACAAAAGCAGATGAGAAATGTCCAAATTTTTCAGAGGGTAAAAGCCACATGAAGAATCATAACTGACTGAGCAGAACAGAGAAAGTCCAGAGGAAGCTGAAACCTAAGGGTCTGCAGGGGACGCTAAGGAAAAGCAAGCTGATCTGTCCCACAAACATCAGAAAAGCTCAAGAGGGGGAGTGAGAAGTGGGGCACGAAACAAGAAAACTGGCTAAAAGTTTGCAGACCAAAAACAGATTTTCTTATTCTTATATATCTATTAGTAGTTCTCCCCTCTTACTTCTGGCAGTTAAG